>OX463766.1:5049454-5339317 GCA_949825005.1 Gasteruption jaculator
GTAATTAAAACAGTATTAGAAGAAAATTGGAACATAGATAAAATAGATGAAAAAATAGTAACCGCAAACGGGTCCACCGCACAAATATTAGGCACAGCAACAGTGCCAATAACAAATAATGGGAAAACCGACACATTAGACATCAGATTGATGGAAGAACTATCCATAGATTTTATCCTAGGAATGGACTACATAAGAAAAGCAGGTTTAGTAGCAAATTTCAAACTAAACCTGTGGTCATTCGACAGCTCCCCGGATAAATTTTTTCCCATTGTTTGGCCACAACCGCAACACACTACAGACAAAAACCCCGACAGACAAACAACAGACACAGACAATAAACCAACGAAATGCTCTTCAATTTCAAGACTAACGAACAAACAAAGAACACAACTACAAAATTTCCTACAAAACACACTACCACAAAAATCGGATAAATTGGGAACGACACATTTAGTAGAACACTACATAGATACACAAAGCAGTAATCCAATTAAACAAAAGGGGTACCCAATGTCTCCCAGAATGTTCGATATAATAAGTAAGGAGGTTGATGAAATGTTAAAAAATGACATAATCGAACCTTCAAGGAGCAATTGGGCCAACCCTATAGTAATCGTCAAAAAACCGAATGGAAAGCACAGATTCTGCTTGAACTTCAAAAAAGTTAATGAAGTAACTAAAAAGGACGTATATCCTCTGAGATACATAGATTCAATATTGGATAAATTAAGATCAGCAAAATATATTTCGAAAATAGATTTATCACAGGCATATTTTCAAATACCCCTAGCCAGGGAATCAAAGGAAATAACGGCGTTCCGGATCCCGGGAAGAGGATTGTTCCATTTTAAAAGAATGCCATATGGCTTAACAAATGCACCAGCAACCTTCCAAAGGCTGCTGGATGAAATAATCCCACCGGAGATGGAACCATACGCCTTTGCATACATTGACGACATAATAATAGTGACCAACACATTTGAGGAACACATAAGATGGTTAACAACAGTGATAAACAGAATAAAAGAGGCAAATTTAGAAATCAATTTAGAAAAAAGCGAATTCGGTTGCTCAGAAGTTAGGTTCCTAGGTTATATCGTCAACGAAAACGGATTACAGATAGACAAAGACAAGACTCGACCAATACAAGAATACCCCACACCAAAAAACACAAAACAAATACAGAGATTTCTGGGACTAGCCTCTTGGTATAGGAGATTCATCCCTCACTATTCGGATGTCATAGCCCCATTAACCAAGTTATTAAAAAAGAAAGCAAAATGGGAATGGGCAAGAGAACAAGAAGAGGCGATGAACACAATCCAAAACATCTTAATAACACCACCCGCTTTATCGTGCCCAGACTTCTCGGAAACATTTACAGTACAGACGGACGCTAGCAACAATGGTCTGGGAGCAGTTCTAACTCAAAATTTCGAAGGAATAGAACACCCCATAGCATATGCAAGTAGAATGCTCTCAGATCAAGAGAAACGCTACACAACAACAGAAAAAGAATGCTTGGCAGTGGTGTGGGCGGTCAAAAAATTTAGACCCTATATAGAAGGGTACAAATTTGTAGTAATTACAGACCACAGTTGTCTAAAATGGCTTCATAACCTAAAAAACCCCTCAGGTAGGTTAATGAGGTGGTTCTTAGAATTACAAGAACACGACTTCGAAATTATTCATAGAAAAGGCAAAATGCACGCCGTACCCGACGCACTGTCAAGACTTTTTGAACATACAAACACAGAACACACGAACTTAGAACAAACAAACGTAGGAAAAAAACAACCAACAAACCCAGCACAAGAACATATATACACCACCCACAACACACAACACACACCCAATGCAAATGCAATGAACCTAACAAACACACAAAACAACGACAAGACAAATACACAAACAACAGACACGAAAACAATACTAAATAGGTGGTACGAAAGGAAGTACCAAACAGTCCTAAACAACCCAGGGAAACACAGGGATTGGAAAATAGAAAATAACAATCTATACATACACAGACGAAACGAAACATATTCAGACATAATAAGAGACCCTAATCCTGAATGGAAATTGGTGTTACCACACCATTTAATAAAAGCAATATTAAAAGAAAACCATGACAGTCCAGAAGCGGGGCATCAAGGGATAGAAAAAACATACGATAGGATATCGAGAAATTATTACTGGCTGGGCATGTACGGCGACATAGCGCAATATGTGCGGAAATGCCAAACATGCCAAACATCAAAAGCATCACAACAAAAACCATATGGAATAATGGGACACAGAGTAATTGATGAACCCTGGACCATGGTAGCAACAGATTTAATGGGACCATTTCCTCAATCGAAATCAGGAGCAAAATATATATTAGTGTTTCTGGATTTATTTACAAAATGGGTAGAAATCATTCCCCTGAAAACAGCAACAGGACAAAATATTAAAAAAGCATTCCTAGAAACAGTAATATATAAATTTGGAACACCAAAAGTATTATTTAGTGATAATGGAACACCCTATATAAATAAAATTATAAAAGACATGACTGAGACATACGGGATAACACACACGACAACACCACCATACCACCCACAGGCAAACCCAGTAGAAAGGGTGAATAGAACACTAAAGGCAATGATAATAGCGTTTTTGGGAAAAAACCATAATGAGTGGGATTCACATTTACACGAATTTCAGTTCGCACTTAATACTAGTAAACATACGTCGACACAACACACACCAGCCTTCCTAAACCTAGGAAGAAATCCACTACCACCACATAATTACAGATCCCAAGCAGACAAAACAATAATAGACAGGACGGACTTAGACACCTGGACCAACGAAATCAAAAAACTGTCGATATCACAAGACGAAACACGAAAAAACCTACAGACAGCACACAACAAACTGATACAACACTACAACCCCCATAAATTAGAAGAAAAATTTAAAATTGGAGAGAAGGTTTTAAAAAGAAATTACACATTATCCTCAGGAGCAAAAAACATATCGGCAAAATTAAATCCAAAATATATAGGACCGTTCATGATATCAAAAATAATTTCAGACAACATTCTGGAACTAATAACTATGGAAGGGAAGAAAATAGGAAAAATTCACACGAAAGATATAAAAAAATTTAAAGAATAAAGAAATTAAATCAGACATTAACAGATAATTAAATAAAAATGGCATTTTTCCACAGATGGCAGAAGGGGGAGAACACATACACACACCCATCACACGGGGACCACCCTCAATCAAAGGAACACCACAACACATTACACACAACAAACAAGGAAACATAAACCAAGAAGAAGTTAGGCAGAGACACTATCTACAAGGGCAGCAAAACCTAAATTTTCAAGTAACAAAAGCTCATGTAGAGAGAACGAGGAACAAAAATAACTTCGACATGTTCAGGAGAAAACGTTTATATGAACAAGAAGGAACACAACAAAACCTGACTGGTAACAAACAAAAACACGTACTAATTGACACCATTACACGACAGATTAGAACAAAACCCCCACACACTCTAACAGACACAAGCACAGAACAAATACCACACATACTGACCGGAACAAAACCGAAACACACACTAATTGACACCTTTACACCTCAGATTAGAACAAAACCGTCACACACTCTAACAGACACAAGCACAGAACAAATACCACACATACTGACCGGAACAAAACCGAAACACACACTAATTGACACCTTTACACCTCAGATTAGAACAAAACCGTCACACACTCTAACAGACACAAGCACAGAACAAATACCACACATACTGACCGGAACAAAACCGAAACACACACTAATTGACACCTTTACACCTCAGATTAGAACAAAACCGTCACACACTCTAATAGACACACGCACAAAACAAATAACACACAGACTGACCGAAACAAAACCAAAACACACACTAATTGACACTTTCACACCACAGACACAACGAAAACCAATGGTATTACAAGCAAGACACACACTAGTACAGGAAACAAAACACACCATATCAAACGAAGGTAAAGTACAACAAATACAAGAAAACAAAACAGAAACACCAATCCAGAGCAAACAGACTCAGAACAACGAAAAAGATCTAATAACGTGGGAAGATATTACGGAGATAAAAGAGGAAAAAGTAGAGGAGGACGAAGACGAAATAACAAAGGAAGTAACAAAAAAGTTTAATCAACAATTAGCTTTAGGTCTGTGGGAAGGCGACTGGGACAATGACGAAACGACAGACGAAATAATAAAGAAAATGAGAGAAATTAGAAAAGAATTTTTGAGGAAAAAACAAAACAAACCATAATAGATCACACTACACACAACAAAATAACAACATAAGCTTTCCACTAACACTATATGCAATACTGGGCTATGCTATGCACTTTCACGCTTACTTTCAAAGATCTAAAGAGTAGTCGTTAAAAATTAAACAATAACCATTACATATTTCAGAACAAACAGCTCACAAAATGGAAAGAGACGATTCACAACCATCGACATCAGGAACACAACACAAAAAACACGACGGAAAACAAGAAAAGACATGGGTGGAAAAAAGGATTGAAAAAGGGTTACCCCTTTTAGAAACCCCCAAAATGCCCCCCATACCATTAGACACTCAAAGACGAGAAAAAATTTATAATTTCAGTGAGAACAGAGACAGGCAGTTACGAGACCAATACTACACAAAAAACATGACAAAAAATGAACAAAAAACACAAAACGAACACGAAAAACAAAAACAAACAACCTCACTCTACACAATGAAGTTGTAACGTGGTGCTCACCACGTTACACGTACTCTCTGCGACACCTCACAGAGAGTACACACTCACACCACACACACACACACACACGCTCGAGCAACACTCCCGAGACACACGGCTCGGAAGGGGAAAAGTCCGATAGGGACCCCGCTGGAGATCCTGAAGAGCGGAGCACAGCACTATTAATTGGGTCACCGGTGATTGCACGACTATCCCCTGACGGTGAGCAACGAAGGCGTGAAGGAAGAGCAAAGAGAGTGAAGAAGCGAAGTGGCAAGGAGTAATCCGGAACCCGGACACTACCCCGGCTCCGAGATACCTTCCACCCGGGAAGACAAAAAGGGAGGAAGATCGGACGAGGACCCCCGAAAGTACGCACAGAGATCAGAGAAGGAGTAACAACGAAAGGACGACCAAGACATCCGGAACCCCTCACGAGACGAAGACAAGGAGGAAGGACCCGGAAGAACGAGGGAAGAGATCCGGACTAACACGCGAGAAGAAGAGGAGAGAAGGAAGGACAATTGCACCCGGACGACACGCGGGACGGACACACACACACTCACACACACATACATCCATTCACATCACCCATTTCACGGGAAAATAAACTGAAGCTACATAAGGTATTGGTGAAGGTTTTGCGTTTTTTCATTTACTTCCTTTCTTTGCGGTTTTTTGTTTACAACCACAAGGTACAAAAGCACGCACCTTGTTATAATTGGCCATTTATAACAGGGTGCGTGCCGAGGGCGAACACGCACTCTGCTGTCAAACGAACGGAGGTGTAAAAAAGGAGACAGTAGCCTTCACAAATACCTTGAGATAAGTGTTTTATTCGGTCTAACGATGATGAGGTGAATGTGTGTGAGTGTGTGTTCGTATACGTCCTGTGGTGTCGTCGTTGGGTCCTCCTTCTTATCCTCCTCCGTCCTCGTACTTCAATATGTCGTGCTTTGTCGTTGTGTCCTCTTCGTGTCGATGTCTTGCGGGATTCGGAATCCGGCCTTCGGCTTCACCTGGGTGCACCACTCGATGTTGCACACCAGGACTTATTCCTTTCTCTCTCTCCCTCTCTCCCTCACTTGTGGTGACTTCACCACGGCCGTGTTATCGGTCCGCCGATTACCGGTGAAGTGTCTCTTCGGTCCGCTCCTTTGACAGGAGCGGGAGCGGGGCCGGTGTAACACTTCGGTGTGCAGTGTATATGTGTGTGTGAGGCTGGTCCGTGTGTGTGCCTCTTGGCGATTGCTTGTGTGTGTGCTCTCTATGAGATTTCATAGAGAGCACTTGTAACGGGTAAAATACCACGTTAAAACTCCTCCTCCCGAGGGGGTAGCGAAGACGTAAGTCGAGCTACAACCCCCAAGGGCGAAGAGGCCGATGTGGTGCCCTCCAATTGTTTGGGTCCACTAGTCGCCTCTCCCTTGTACGGGCCCAGTCCGTGTTTTTTATTTGCCTTTGCTGTTATTAGGGGTGCCTCACCCCTTTGTACTGCGTCGGCTTGTCTCTTTGCATTTCCTCTCCTTTCCTTCCTGTGTTGTGTGGTTTCTGTCCTTCCTCCTCCTTATTGTGTTGTCGTTGTCTGTCCTTCCTCCTCCTTATTGTGTTGTGTGGTTTCTGTCCTGCCTCCTCCTTATGTGGTGTGTGGGTTGGTAGTTTTAGGACGTTCCGGTCCTTTGATGGTGGTGGTAGTTTTCGGACATTCCGGTCCCCTCGTCCTTTGCAGGTCCAGATGTTCGTGGTGGGGATGGTTTTGGTAGTTTTAGGACATCCCGGTCCCTTGATGATGGTGGTAGTTTTCCCCTTGTGTCCCGATGGACTCAGTGGTGTCCTCTTTTGCTATTGGGGGTGTCTCACCCCTTTGTGCTGAGGAGTGTGTTTTTTATCCTTGTAGGATATTTTGTGTTTGAGTGAGAGTGGAAGTGTTGCTGGTTCTTGATGGTTGTGAAGATCTTGTAGTTACTGGTATTAGCGTTGAGAAGACCTTGTAGTTGTTGGCGGTATTTGGCCTTGTGACAAGTTTTGTGTGTGTTTGTGTTGCGTTTGTGTAATGAGTTTTATACATTGTTTGTCTTATATCTAATATTTTTTGCTTAACCTAACTTAATGTATATCGTTTTTTTTTGCGCTATATATTGGTGTGTTGTATTTTATTCACAGTGTGTAATGTGTGTATACGTTTTATTTACAATGTGTTGCCTCATACTAATATTATATTTGTTTAAACTAATAACATTTGTGTTATTGTTCGCCTGTTTTGTGCTTTATTTACAATATGTACAAGCTTATTGTTAATTTTATAGTTTACTATACTAACTCAATGTAATCTAAATTACTCTTAAATCTGCTTAAAGATCTGATTTTTTTTGTATACTTCTTATTTAATATCCTTAGTCTAAGTTTACTAACAATAACAAATTTTCTTGACGCAGGTTTCCGCCTCCTCCCACTTCCTCCGTTTTGTGCTCTGTCAGTCGTTTAATGTTAATGTTTCTGTCTTTGTCCAGCCCCCCTCTCTCTCACTCTATGGTGGTTTGTGTTTTCCTGGTATGGGATGTTGGGTGTGTATGTGTGTGTTTTATTTATGAAAGGTGTGTGTGTGTTATTAGTGTGCCTTTTCTGTATTGTGGGTGTGTTTTCTTGTTTTGTTAGTGTCTTGTGGCTTAGAGGGTGGTGTATAGTATTGTGGAAGTGTATAGTAATGTGAGGTGTATAGTGTATTTTGTGATGTTTTTTTATTCATTTTCAAATATTTTGTATATATCTGTTTAAAAAAATAAGAAAACAAAATTGTGTGGATGTGTGCGTAGGTAAAAGTGTGGAAATGTTGGTGTACAAAAAGTGTGTAAAAATGTACTTATATAAGAAAATTTAATTTGTTGAAAAAATTCACTTGTGTAATAAAATGTAATAATATTTGTTAAATTTATCATATCTAATATTGTATAACAAAATTTAATTTGTGTAAGAAAATTTTAATGTGTTTAATCAATTCAATTGTGTAAAAAATTTTAATAATATTCGTGAACTTTGTGCTATTAAAAATTATGGACCGCTGTAATTAGTTTTAAAAAATTTGAATGTTTTCAAAAAAATTCAACTGTGTAAAAGTTTTAATAATATTCGTGAAATTTGTAATATTTAAAATTGTGAACAAGTATAATTCGTGGAGGAAAATTTAATCTGTTCTTTAAAAAAAAATTTAACTGTGTAGAGATTTTAATGATATTTGTGAAAATTTGTATAAAATAATTATTTGTTTAATAATATGTGAAATTTGTATTTTTTACTCATGTAGAAATATAATTTGTGCTAAAAATGTGGTTTGTGGTAAATTGAGTAAAAATATTTGTGATGGTTTGCGTTATTAATTTTTGTTTAACAAATTTTTAATAAGATATGAACTTTGTGATGTTAAATTCTATAGAATTATGCGAAAGAATCTGTAAAATGTTTTTTGTAATAAACAGTGCCATCATGTGTGCATAAATATGTGAAATATATTTGTGAAAATTTGTGTAAATTAATTTTTTGTTTAATATGTGAAGTTTGTAATGCGTAAAATATGAGATTTGAAAAATGTAAAATGAAATTTGTAAAATTGTGAAAATATAACTTGAGTAGAAAATTTTATCTTGTTTAAAAAATTCACTTGTGTAAAAATTTTAACTAAAAAAACAAAACAATAATTTTAACTTTTGTTAAAAAAAATTTGTGTTTTGTAATAAGTGATGTGACAATGTGTGATTAACTGTGTTGAACAAATTTGTAAAAATTTGTGTAAATTAATTGTTCATTTAATAATATGTGAAAATTACATGTGATTCCGTGAAAAAATTGTACAAATTAATTATCCGTATAATATTATGTGAAATCTTTTTTATTCAGTTGTATAGAAATATGTGACAAGAATCTGTGAAATATGTTGTTTTTTTTTTGTAATAAAGTGTAACAAAGTGTGAATAAATATATGAGCCATAGTTTTCGGTAATATGTGAACTTTGTGTGTGTAATAAATTGTGTAAAAATATGTACGCAGTGTGAATTAATTTTTCATTTAATCTTATTAGAAATGTGTAAAGTGTTTGTGAAGGATTTGTATAAACTAATTGTTTTAATAATATTGACTCAGATCTGCTATGTATCTGTGACAATTTTGTATAAAATAATTATATGTTTAATTATACCTGAATTCTATATATGTTGCTTATATAAAAAATGTGACTTGTGAAAAAAATATTTTTGTGATAAATTGTATGAAAATATAACTTGTGTAAGAATATAACATGTGATAAACTGTGTAAAAGTTCATTTGTATAAGAATGTAACATGTGTTGTGTAATAAATGGTGTAAAAATGTGTGGATAAATATGTAATATGTATGTGTGAGAATTTGTGTAAGTTAATTTTTCGTTTAATAAATTTCTATAATGTGTGAAATTTAATTTTGTAATCTAGATTGCTCGCTTTCGGAGCATCTTATTTACTTTATTCAGTGTTAGCCGTTCGAAATCCTTATGTTTCAGCGGCTGTACAGTGTTACTTCTCGAACTGCGTGTTTACGTTTTTTCAACCCGCAGTTCGATTTAATGTTCTCTTAGCCGACGATTTAATAAAATTTTCAGCTAAGAGAAAATGTAAAATTCATCTTTTATTTTAACTTTAGATGTTTTACTTTTAAAAGTTGTAACGTGGTGCTCACCACGTTACACGTACTCTCTGCGACACCTCACAGAGAGTACACACTCACACCACACACACACACACACGCTCGAGCAACACTCCCGAGACACACGGCTCGGAAGGGGAAAAGTCCGATAGGGACCCCGCTGGAGATCCTGAAGAGCGGAGCACAGCACTATTAATTGGGTCACCGGTGATTGCACGACTATCCCCTGACGGTGAGCAACGAAGGCGTGAAGGAAGAGCAAAGAGAGTGAAGAAGCGAAGTGGCAAGGAGTAATCCGGAACCCGGACACTACCCCGGCTCCGAGATACCTTCCACCCGGGAAGACAAAAAGGGAGGAAGATCGGACGAGGACCCCCGAAAGTACGCACAGAGATCAGAGAAGGAGTAACAACGAAAGGACGACCAAGACATCCGGAACCCCTCACGAGACGAAGACAAGGAGGAAGGACCCGGAAGAACGAGGGAAGAGATCCGGACTAACACGCGAGAAGAAGAGGAGAGAAGGAAGGACAATTGCACCCGGACGACACGCGGGACGGACACACACACACTCACACACACATACATCCATTCACATCACCCATTTCACGGGAAAATAAACTGAAGCTACATAAGGTATTGGTGAAGGTTTTGCGTTTTTTCATTTACTTCCTTTCTTTGCGGTTTTTTGTTTACAACCACAAGGTACAAAAGCACGCACCTTGTTATAATTTATAATTGGATTATAATTGGCGCCCGAACAAAGTTCGGAAGTGTCGGAAAAAAAAAAAAAAAAAAAAAGTGAAATAAATAAATATGAATTAAATAAACTTTTGGGAGAATTTGCATAATCGACACTTCCGAAGGGTGACGGATGCTTTTTGGGAATAGCTTTGCTTGCACTCTCTTTCTTTCTTTCAACGGCTTCGCTTTAAAACATATACATATACACAGTCAAAAATTATTAATTGAAAAAAAAAAAAAAATAATAATAAAATAATAAATAAATAAAATTAAAATTAGAATAAACTAAATCGTAACCGAAATTTGGAAAAATATTCGGTTAAGAAAAGATAGTTTCGAACCGTGTGTAGAAAAAAAGATAAACACACGGTCCGAGAACTAAAGCGGATAGCGAAGGAACAAAGAAATTCCAACGCTTATCAGCCAAGACATAAACAGGGCTAGCTGAGTTAAGCAGCCTTGCTTATGGGTATACATTTCACCAAGTATTATTTCAAAAGGAATTATATTCAAGAGAAGGATATTTGAAATATTACTTAAAGAAAATCAAAACCAACGGTTCGCAAATTGAAAACATATATACAAACACTTACACAATTTGAAACACACATACTATTACAAGAATTATTCACACGCAAAATACAAAAGTAACACACAGCACAATTTAGGACATATACAAAAAAAAAAAACATTATAAACATTAAACAATTGAATTTTTGAAATAAGATAATTTTTTTTTTTCACAACTTTTCAGATCGAAACTTTAAAATATTACACTTGTGAATTTTTTACACGAAATAGTTCTCACAAATATCACCAAAAAACTTTAGAAACATTATTAACATTAAATAATTGAATTTTTGAAATAAGATAATTTTTTTCACAAATTTCAGATTGAAACTTTAAAACATTACACATTTGAATTTTTTTTTACACGAAACAGTTTTTCACAAATATCACCAAAAAACTTTAGAAACATTATTAACATTAAATAATTGAATTTTTGAAATAAGATAATTTTTTTTCACAAATTTCATATTGAAACTTTAAAACATTACACATTTGAATTTTTTACACGAAACAGTTTTTCACAAATATCACCAAAAAACTTTAGAAACATTATTAACATTAAATAATTGAATTTTTGAAATAAGATAATTTTTTTTTTCACAAATTTCATATTGAAACTTTAAAACATTACACATTTGAATTTTTTACACGAAACAGTTTTTCACAAATATCACCAAAAAACTTTAGAAACATTATTAACATTAAATAATTGAATTTTTGAAATAAGATAATTTTTTTTTTTCACAAATTTCATATTGAAACTTTAAAACATTACACATTTGAATTTTTTACACGAAACAGTTTTTCACAAATATCACCAAAAAACTTTAGAAACATTATTAACATTAAATAATTGAATTTTTGAAATAAGATAATTTTTTTTTTTCACAAATTTCATATTGAAACTTTAAAACATTACACATTTGAATTTTTTACACGAAACAGTTTTTCACAAATATCACCAAAAAACTTTAGAAACATTATTAACATTAAATAATTGAATTTTTGAAATAAGATAATTTTTTTTCACAAATTTCATATTGAAACTTTAAAACATTACACATTTGAATTTTTTACACGAAACAGTTTTTCACAAATATCACCAAAAACTTTAAAAACATTATCAACATTAAACAATTGAATTCTTGTAATAAGAGAATTTTTTTTTCACAAATTTCAGAAGGAAAGTTTAAAATACCACATATTCGATTTTTACAGGATACAATTTTCAAAAATTTCACCAAAACTTTAAAAACATTATTAACATTAAACAATTGAATTTTGGAAATAAGATAGTTTTTTCACAAATTTCGGATAGAAAACTTTAAAATAGAAACTTTAATTTAGGAAGATTACTAACAATAAACAATTGAAATTTTTGTCTCGAATATAACATTTAAATTAAAAAACATTATACACTTAAATTGTTTACACAATACAACCTTTACAAATATAATTAACATTACAAAATTGAATTTAGCTGACACTGTACAGTGTTCAAAGGTACATTACAACTGGGGAAATATTATAAATTAAAATTTTAGAACACAACACAATCATAATATATAACTTGTTAAGAGGATTAGTAATATTATAGCATAAAGTAAGAAAGATGCCTAAAAAGGTAGGAGAAAAGGAAACACGCAGGTTAGGTAATAACGAAGAAATCCCGGAAATACAATTGGATAACACGACAATTAACACAAACGACGACACTGACAACGAACAAGAGACAATGACAGAAAAAACAAAATTAACAACAATAGATGAAACCAAGGAAGACCCAGTAAATCAACCACAAACAGGTATAAGGTTCACAGTCCCACTACACCAATCCACACCAATGATACATAGACAGACACAAAATGTAACGTACAGTACTCAAGGGGCAATCCCAAAAACAAAAAAAATTACTGCAAATACGAATCAAGACAAGAACAAAAAAGACGAAACAGATGAAACAATGGGAAATCAAGAAGTACTAGTACTAAATAAAAAATTACAATTATTGGAAGAAAGACTAAATACGCAAACAGAAACCCAAAATTTACAATTTCAAATGCTAATGCAGAACATGCAAGAATTAATAGAGAACACACAAATAAAAGACAAAAGGGGGGAAGAACAAAACATACGAGACGAACCACAAATAACAAATCAAAATAGGACACAATTATATAGACAAAATACAGAACAAATTGAAACGCACAGACAACTTAACAGAACACAAATAGAACCAAATGAAATATCAGTACTAACACAATCGATTATGCAACAAACAAAAAACACGACAATAGCTGCAATCAAGGAATCAAAAGTAAAATTCAAAGGGGAACCGGAGGAAAATCCCCAAGAATTCCTAGATTCCATAGTAGAACTGGGAATAATTTACGACATAACATTAGAAAATATTTTACCATGTCTGGCTTACATCTTCAAGGATACGGCCTTGCAATGGTACAAAATTAATAAAAAAAATTGGAGGAACTGGCAGCAGTTCGAAGAAGCCTTTCGAACTGAGTATGATGCGCCAACCTTTCAGAAAAAATTAAAATATAAAATCAAAGGCATAACGCAAAACGAAAATGAGATAATAACGAAATTCATTACACGGTATAGAACTCTAATAAATCAAAAAACCCCATCATACACATTAACACAACAATTAGACATGACATACTTAAGATTGACACCAGAATACACAAACCACATAAAGCGAACGGATTTCCACTCGTTTGAACAATTAATAAAATTAGGAAAAGAACTAGAAAAGTTCAAAACAGAACGAGAGGAAATCGATCGATTTAACAACCAAAATTACAAACAAAACACAAATTACAAACAAAACACAAATTACACACAAAACACAAGTTACACACAAAAACCTAACTACACCCAAAAACCAAACTACACACAAAACACGAATTACACACAACACCCGAATTACACACAAAGACCAAAGTACACACAAAATTTGAACTATACACAAAACCCAAACTATGTACACAATCAAAACTACAAACTAAATACACAAGACAGTAGACAAGCGACACAAAAAGACAATACAGAGATAGAACCGGACCATTGTACAAATTGTGGAAATCCCAACCACATATTAGAACACTGCAGATTATCATTTAGCCCATTTTGCTATAAATGCAAAAAACAAAACACCCTAGCAAAATTTTGCCCCAGGTGTACAAAAAACGAAGTTTGAGCACCCTTGAGGTGACCGAAGGGTACTCAAACAAGAAAACAAAGGGGTCACGACAAAACCAAAAAGATCAATCGACGGAAAAAACACAAACAGACACACCTTTAATAGTAAACACAATAATAAATAACAGAAAACAAACAAACACAGTCCCCGTAGTATCACCAAAAGATCCAAGATGGTTCCTACAAATACAAGTAGGAAAGAATAGGAAAACCATCGAAGCCCTAGTAGACACAGGGGCGGTGAACTCGTTTGCTGGGAAAAAAGTAATTAAAACAGTATTAGAAGAAAATTGGAACATAGATAAAATAGATGAAAAAATAGTAACCGCAAACGGGTCCACCGCACAAATATTAGGCACAGCAACAGTGCCAATAACAAATAATGGGAAAACCGACACATTAGACATCAGATTGATGGAAGAACTATCCATAGATTTTATCCTAGGAATGGACTACATAAGAAAAGCAGGTTTAGTAGCAAATTTCAAACTAAACCTGTGGTCATTCGACAGCTCCCCGGATAAATTTTTTCCCATTGTTTGGCCACAACCGCAACACACTACAGACAAAAACCCCGACAGACAAACAACAGACACAGACAATAAACCAACGAAATGCTCTTCAATTTCAAGACTAACGAACAAACAAAGAACACAACTACAAAATTTCCTACAAAACACACTACCACAAAAATCGGATAAATTGGGAACGACACATTTAGTAGAACACTACATAGATACACAAAGCAGTAATCCAATTAAACAAAAGGGGTACCCAATGTCTCCCAGAATGTTCGATATAATAAGTAAGGAGGTTGATGAAATGTTAAAAAATGACATAATCGAACCTTCAAGGAGCAATTGGGCCAACCCTATAGTAATCGTCAAAAAACCGAATGGAAAGCACAGATTCTGCTTGAACTTCAAAAAAGTTAATGAAGTAACTAAAAAGGACGTATATCCTCTGAGATACATAGATTCAATATTGGATAAATTAAGATCAGCAAAATATATTTCGAAAATAGATTTATCACAGGCATATTTTCAAATACCCCTAGCCAGGGAATCAAAGGAAATAACGGCGTTCCGGATCCCGGGAAGAGGATTGTTCCATTTTAAAAGAATGCCATATGGCTTAACAAATGCACCAGCAACCTTCCAAAGGCTGCTGGATGAAATAATCCCACCGGAGATGGAACCATACGCCTTTGCATACATTGACGACATAATAATAGTGACCAACACATTTGAGGAACACATAAGATGGTTAACAACAGTGATAAACAGAATAAAAGAGGCAAATTTAGAAATCAATTTAGAAAAAAGCGAATTCGGTTGCTCAGAAGTTAGGTTCCTAGGTTATATCGTCAACGAAAACGGATTACAGATAGACAAAGACAAGACTCGACCAATACAAGAATACCCCACACCAAAAAACACAAAACAAATACAGAGATTTCTGGGACTAGCCTCTTGGTATAGGAGATTCATCCCTCACTATTCGGATGTCATAGCCCCATTAACCAAGTTATTAAAAAAGAAAGCAAAATGGGAATGGGCAAGAGAACAAGAAGAGGCGATGAACACAATCCAAAACATCTTAATAACACCACCCGCTTTATCGTGCCCAGACTTCTCGGAAACATTTACAGTACAGACGGACGCTAGCAACAATGGTCTGGGAGCAGTTCTAACTCAAAATTTCGAAGGAATAGAACACCCCATAGCATATGCAAGTAGAATGCTCTCAGATCAAGAGAAACGCTACACAACAACAGAAAAAGAATGCTTGGCAGTGGTGTGGGCGGTCAAAAAATTTAGACCCTATATAGAAGGGTACAAATTTGTAGTAATTACAGACCACAGTTGTCTAAAATGGCTTCATAACCTAAAAAACCCCTCAGGTAGGTTAATGAGGTGGTTCTTAGAATTACAAGAACACGACTTCGAAATTATTCATAGAAAAGGCAAAATGCACGCCGTACCCGACGCACTGTCAAGACTTTTTGAACATACAAACACAGAACACACGAACTTAGAACAAACAAACGTAGGAAAAAAACAACCAACAAACCCAGCACAAGAACATATATACACCACCCACAACACACAACACACACCCAATGCAAATGCAATGAACCTAACAAACACACAAAACAACGACAAGACAAATACACAAACAACAGACACGAAAACAATACTAAATAGGTGGTACGAAAGGAAGTACCAAACAGTCCTAAACAACCCAGGGAAACACAGGGATTGGAAAATAGAAAATAACAATCTATACATACACAGACGAAACGAAACATATTCAGACATAATAAGAGACCCTAATCCTGAATGGAAATTGGTGTTACCACACCATTTAATAAAAGCAATATTAAAAGAAAACCATGACAGTCCAGAAGCGGGGCATCAAGGGATAGAAAAAACATACGATAGGATATCGAGAAATTATTACTGGCTGGGCATGTACGGCGACATAGCGCAATATGTGCGGAAATGCCAAACATGCCAAACATCAAAAGCATCACAACAAAAACCATATGGAATAATGGGACACAGAGTAATTGATGAACCCTGGACCATGGTAGCAACAGATTTAATGGGACCATTTCCTCAATCGAAATCAGGAGCAAAATATATATTAGTGTTTCTGGATTTATTTACAAAATGGGTAGAAATCATTCCCCTGAAAACAGCAACAGGACAAAATATTAAAAAAGCATTCCTAGAAACAGTAATATATAAATTTGGAACACCAAAAGTATTATTTAGTGATAATGGAACACCCTATATAAATAAAATTATAAAAGACATGACTGAGACATACGGGATAACACACACGACAACACCACCATACCACCCACAGGCAAACCCAGTAGAAAGGGTGAATAGAACACTAAAGGCAATGATAATAGCGTTTTTGGGAAAAAACCATAATGAGTGGGATTCACATTTACACGAATTTCAGTTCGCACTTAATACTAGTAAACATACGTCGATAACAGACAGAACAGATAAAAAGACGAACAAATCAGAAACATGCACATTACAATAAAATAACAAAACGAATCATTTGGTTTGGATTTTCTTATGAAAACAGATAGCATTAGTTTCTTGTTCCAAATACTTAATATTATCATTATCTTCCCCATGCAAAATAAAAATATGGTAAAAAGAGGAGGAAAGAAAGAAAGAGGGGAGGCAAAAATTTTTACTTTTTATTTTTTTTTCTCATTACAAAATAAGCAAGGGAGAGAGAGGTGAAGGAACGTGTAGCCTTCACAAATACAAAAAAAAAAAAAAAAAAATATATATATATATATATATACATAGACATCATTGTTAACATGCGAGAGAAGTATGGTAGTAAATAAGACAAAAAAAAAAAAAAGATAAGGATAAATATGTAATCAGCCTAGGTTAAGTTAATAAACACATTGTAAAATCATCAAAAATCATTATTATACAATCATACACAAACACACAACTGACTTGACGAGACGATACAACAAGAAAACGGAAAACGGCCCAAAATCAAACACCGGAACAACCCACAGGAACTACAGATGGAAGATGGTCAAGAAAATGGAGAACAACAACAGCTGTTTTCCCCGGGAAGGAAGCAGCTCGACGGTCGTCTTCGCTACCCTCTCGGGGGGAGGAGTTGTAACGTGGTGCTCACCACGTTACACGTACTCTCTGCGACACCTCACAGAGAGTACACACTCACACCACACACACACACACACGCTCGAGCAACACTCCCGAGACACACGGCTCGGAAGGGGAAAAGTCCGATAGGGACCCCGCTGGAGATCCTGAAGAGCGGAGCACAGCACTATTAATTGGCTGACCTATAAATAATCTGATTGATATTAACAATTAATATTGGTTATAGGTCAGAATTCATTAGGTATATACTGTTGTATTGTCTTAGTGGACTCATTGAATTGAGTGATTAACTATTGTCACTGGATATTTCAATAACGATAAAGAATTTTAATATTAGAACAAATATTACATATTGATTATATTAGTTGTAAGATTAAGAGTTATTATTCATTTCTTTTAGTATTAATAAAATTTCTGTATATATTTATAAGTTTGATTTTAGTTAGATAAGAGAAGGGTTCTTAAGAACTCTCTGGAGTAAAAATGATGGACCCAGATGATGACAGTCATTCCTTCCTAGATGAGATTGGGGAAGATTTCTTAGGTATCTCTGCAGTTGACAGTTATGAAACTTATCTTTCGAGTCAAGAGGATAGTATGAATCTCCTAAATAGAGTCGATTACTCACTTAATTCACCTTTGGTGATTGATGAAGTCCGAGAATTCACAAAATATTGCCAAGGGTTGCCGTTCGATAAAAGATGGAATATGAAACTATGGACTTTAAGAAAAAGGGCATTTTCTTCAGTGGAACCCTTGAGATCTCCAGATTCTTTCCATAAATGGTTTGGTCATACGAATATATCTATTAAACCATCTCTAGATAGAATAACAAAACTATTAGTGACTACTGATTTGGATGCTACAAAAACTTATAATGTAGTTTCAGCATTCTTTAAGGGGTGGTTGAATAAGGATATCCAAAACCCAAAGACAGCTAACATTCCTTTAGAAATAAAGAAATGGGGAGCATTATTTTTAGACTTACATTTTATCACTTTGTTAATGAATGCAAGCACAATTAAGGAGATACAAAATTTAAGTTCCCTGATATCATTAAAGAAAGTTCCAGAGGTTATGAAGGATCCAATAATATATGATTCCCCTGTATATGGAGAAATTATTATCTCTTTCGGTTTTGCTTGCTTCTCAAGACATAATAGGGTATTAGACAGGACGAGTGTCTTACTTATGAAAGATGTATATAATAGTAGGTTCCACTCCTTGCTCAGTATGATCGATCGATATGATAACAAATACAAAGATTCTGATTGGATCAAATTGAATAAACTTTATCATATAGGAGATTCTATATTAAGTAAAGTAGGAAATCAAGGCTATTCATCATTAAAATTGCTAGAACCTATTTGTAATAATAAGTTAATGAAATTAGCTCACAAACACAGACCCAAGATTGAATACTATGACAACTTTGAGAAACATATATTAAGTTCTGTCAAAGAGCAATCATTTATAACTCCATTAATATATGATTTCTATCAACACGTCAATGAAGAAGATTCTGTGGATATGCTTCTAGCGTACTACGGTTCATTTCGTCATTGGGGACATCCATATGTTAATTCGCTAATTGGCATTAAAAAATTATATGATCGAGTCACAGAGAAATTAGAAATTGATGTTGAATATGCTGAAGCTTTGGCAAGTGATCTTGCTAGAAAAGTATTAGAGATTAAATTTAAAGAACATGGTAAATGGTATGTGGACATATCACAATTAAATGAAAAGCATTCTATGTATGATCACATAAAATATAACACTTGGCCGACTCCAAAAATGATTCTGGATGTTGGGGACCATTGGCATAAGTTGCCTCTTATTAAATGCTTTGATATTCCGGATTTGATAGATCCTAGTCAGATTTATTCAGATAAAAGTCACTCGATGAATCGTGATGAAGTATTTGAATGGATTTTAAAGAATAAACCAGGGAGTATTCCAACGAAAAAGGTCTTAGAAACCATGATCAATAGTCCTGCAACAAATTGGCGTGATTTTCTTCAAAAAGTCAATGACTACGGCTTAGAGTTAAATGAGTTAATTATAGGATTAAAAGAAAAAGAACGAGAATTGAAGGAAGACGGAAGATTCTATTCGTTGATGTCTTGGGCTCTAAGAGAATATTTCGTCATCACAGAATATTTAATCAAGATATTTTATGTTCCATTATTCAAAGGGTTAACGGTGGCAGATGATATGACAACATTACTGAAAAAATTGATGGATAATTCTTCAGGTCAAGGTTTGAATGACTACTCAAGAGTATCTTATGCAAACCATTTAGATTATGAAAAGTGGAATAATTATCAGAGAATAGAATCTAATGGTCCTGTATTTACTGTAATGGGTCAGTTCATGGGTTACCCTAAACTGATTTACAGAACTCATGAATTCTTTCAAAAATCGCTAGTGTATTACACACAAAGACCAGATTTAATGACTGTCCACAATGATGAGTTATTAAATAAGACTGATCAGATAGTCTCCTGGAATGGACAGGTGGGAGGGTTTGAAGGAATAAGACAGAAAGGATGGAGCATTTTAAATGCTTTGTCAGTAGAGAGAGAGGGCAGAAATTTAAATACCAAGGTTACTTTACTGGCACAAGGAGATAATCAAATCATATGTACTAACTATAAATTACAAGCTAGTCGAGATGATTCAGAGTTAGAGGCAAATCTCTTAAGGATTAGGTTAAATAATGATAAAATAATGTCTTCGATTGATACCGGAGTGACTAAGTTGGGATTGAGGATAAATAAAGATGAAACGATGCAATCTGCTGATTTCTTGAGTTATGGTAAGGTTCCTATATATAGAGGTAACATTAGACCCTTAGAAGAGAAAAGATGGTCTAGATGTTCTTGTGTAACTAATGATCAGTTACCAACACTTGGTAATGTTATATCCTCTGTCAGTTCTAATGCTTTAACCATATCTCATTTCTCTTCTTCTCCATTAAATACCATAATTCACTACAATTTTGTAGGCAATTTTATCAGAAATTTAATTGATTTACATAATCCAGCTACCAGAGATTCTATAAAAATTATAAAGGATTATAATAAAGAAGATGCACGATTGAGCTACTTAATAAAAGCTTTATATCTTGATCCATGTCTGGGTGGAGTATCAGGTATGTCATTAACAAGATTTCTTATTAGAATGTTTCCTGATCCTGTTTGTGAGAGTTTATCTTTTTGGAAAATAGTTTATCATAATATATCGTATGAATATAAAAGTTTGATTACTTCAATAGGATCTTGCAGGATAGCTAAGCTGACATTGGAAAACTTCTCGAAGCTGATAGAAAACCCTCTATCCTTAAATTTAAAGAACACAGTAAGTCCTATATCCAAAATCAAAGATGTTATTCGGAAATCATTATATGACCGAGGAAGTAATATACCAAATTTAATCGTCAGAGATGCCATTTTGTATTCAAAAGAACATTATGATATGGTCAATTCATTTTTGCTATCAATTGATCCGCTTTTCCCTAGATTTATTAGTGAATTTAGAAGTTCCACTTATTTAGGCATAACTGAGTCTATGATTGGTCTATTTGAAAATTCCAAAACTATCAGGAATATTTTTAAGAAACGTATGTTAGTCGAAATTGATAACATCATTATCACAAGTGAGATCCAGTCTATCACAGCTATGCATAATACTGATTGGAAATTATATTCTTCTCCAATTTGGGAGTGTTCTGCACATCATGCAGATGCATTGAGATTTGAATCTTGGGGACGAGCAGTGATAGGTGCTACGGTTCCCCATCCTATAGAACTTCTTCATTGTGCTTCTTACAATGGAGTTTCATGCATCTCTTGTGACAAGAAACAGGGTGAGACTGGACATCTGATAACTCTAGTACCTTCAGGACTCTCCGATTATATGAGTAGTAGAGGTCCTTATATGGCTTATTTAGGATCGAGAACATCAGAGACAACAAGCATCATACAACCATGGGAAAGAGAAACAAAACTTCCCATAATTAAGAGAGCTTCTAAATTAAGGAACGTTATTCACTGGTTTGTAGAGCCTAATTCTAACTTGGCTTTAAGCATATTAAGTATTCCTAAAGGGCTAACTGGAGAATCATGGGATACAGGAAATCTAGGTTTTAAAAGAACAGGTTGTGGACCACATAGATATGCCTGTTCACGTCAAAGTGCAGGAGGTTATAGTGCACAATCACCAGCAAAATTAACCAGAATGACAACCACAACGGATACTATGGAAAACATTAATGAAGACAATCATGATTTTATGTATCAAAGCTTGATAATTTACTCACAGATCACTGTTGGAGAGCTTCATGATCGGATACCATCAAGTGGAATTTATCACTCTCATATTAAATGTAAAAGTTGTATTAGGAAAGTTGAAAATCCTCATCTAGATTCACCAAATATATTTTTGCATCCTGATGTGTCTGAGAGTCTTTCAAAATGGAAGCCAGAAGGATCAGCTTGGGCGGAAACGAAATTAGTTATCAATTTACCCTTGGGAAAATGGGATGAATTGATTGACACAGAAAAATCGTATCATATAGGAAGGATTCAAGGGTTTGTTTTTGGTGATTCATTACTATCTCATTCCACAATTGTAGAGCAAACAGCATTGTTCCCGTTGGGTATAGCAAATAAAGTTACACCTAAGGATTTTTTAAATGGCCTTCTAGACGGATTAATAAGGATAGAATCTCTGTACTCATTATCTAGGAGATCAGTTATGGAGCTTAAAAAGCCTAGACCTACTTTGCTGGGTGTAGTCTTGTATTTAATAGAGTCATTGAGTCTTGATCCAGCAGCTGTTAACATATGGAGAAATCACAATTTTATCAGGGAATTTAGTAACCAACCTCATCGAATACCTGCTTCATATCCACTTACAAATTTTGATTTAGGTTCACTAGGGAGATATTATTTAAAGTTACTGTTCAAAAAGAACTGCATGACCAATGAGAAATATTACCCAGAACACAAGACAATATGGATCTTTTCAGATGTAAATGATATACGTATAGTAGGACCTTTGCTATTGTCAAAAAACATCGCTCAGATTTTGTATAGTAAGGCATTAAAATCTGTAAAGACAGATCAATTGAGAGCATTCAAAGAGATACTGACAGCATATAGAGATCCACAGAATCTAGAGGTTTGCAGGGATCTAGAATCCTCCAAGGAATTAATTCGAGTTGATAGTGAAGTCAGGCATGCAGCTAAGGATATGATACCTAAAGATATATCATTCCCCGGGTCCTTAATCGATTGGACAATAGAAGATTATGGTCAGGTATACACAACAGATGTTAATTATACAGTTCAACCGGAAGATCAACCATTGCTTAATGTTCCAAGAATTCATGATCCTTTAATCTCAGGAATGAGATTGTTCCAATGTGCTAGTGGGTCCCATTACAAGATCAGATCGATCATAAAAAGTATGAATATAGAATACAAAGATGCATTGTGCGGGGGAGATGGATCAGGTGGGATAGGTTCTTGGATATTGAGAAATAACCATGAGACCAAGCTCATATTTAACAGTCTTTTAGATATGGAAGGCGTAGTATTAAAAGGCTCTTCCCCATCAGGTCCTGCTGCCATAGAATTGATACCAGAAATTTCCCATCGATGTGTGAATCTTACAGATTCATGGAAGCATCCTAATGATTTAGCCGAATATGGTACATGGAATTATTTCAAGCAATTAAAAACGAAACATCATTTAGATCTCTCTATTATTATCTTTGATATGGAGGTAAAGAACCAAGAAATGATGAAACAGATTATACTAAGGTTGAGTGAGATGGAAGATGGTCAAGAAAATGGAGAACAACAACAGCTGTTTTCCCCGGGAAGGAAGCAGCTCGACGGTCGTCTTCGCTACCCTCTCGGGGGGAGGAGTTGTAACGTGGTGCTCACCACGTTACACGTACTCTCTGCGACACCTCACAGAGAGTACACACTCACACCACACACACACACACACGCTCGAGCAACACTCCCGAGACACACGGCTCGGAAGGGGAAAAGTCCGATAGGGACCCCGCTGGAGATCCTGAAGAGCGGAGCACAGCACTATTAATTGGGTCACCGGTGATTGCACGACTATCCCCTGACGGTGAGCAACGAAGGCGTGAAGGAAGAGCAAAGAGAGTGAAGAAGCGAAGTGGCAAGGAGTAATCCGGAACCCGGACACTACCCCGGCTCCGAGATACCTTCCACCCGGGAAGACAAAAAGGGAGGAAGATCGGACGAGGACCCCCGAAAGTACGCACAGAGATCAGAGAAGGAGTAACAACGAAAGGACGACCAAGACATCCGGAACCCCTCACGAGACGAAGACAAGGAGGAAGGACCCGGAAGAACGAGGGAAGAGATCCGGACTAACACGCGAGAAGAAGAGGAGAGAAGGAAGGACAATTGCACCCGGACGACACGCGGGACGGACACACACACACTCACACACACATACATCCATTCACATCACCCATTTCACGGGAAAATAAACTGAAGCTACATAAGGTATTGGTGAAGGTTTTGCGTTTTTTCATTTACTTCCTTTCTTTGCGGTTTTTTGTTTACAACCACAAGGTACAAAAGCACGCACCTTGTTATAATTGGCGCCCGAACAAAGTTCGGAAGTGTCGGAAAAAAAAAAAAAAAAAAAAAGTGAAATAAATAAATATGAATTAAATAAACTTTTGGGAGAATTTGCATAATCGACACTTCCGAAGGGTGACGGATGCTTTTTGGGAATAGCTTTGCTTGCACTCTCTTTCTTTCTTTCAACGGCTTCGCTTTAAAACATATACATATACACAGTCAAAAATTATTAATTGAAAAAAAAAAAAAAAAATAATAATAAAATAATAAATAAATAAAATTAAAATTAGAATAAACTAAATCGTAACCGAAATTTGGAAAAATATTCGGTTAAGAAAAGATAGTTTCGAACCGTGTGTAGAAAAAAAGATAAACACACGGTCCGAGAACTAAAGCGGATAGCGAAGGAACAAAGAAATTCCAACGCTTATCAGCCAAGACATAAACAGGGCTAGCTGAGTTAAGCAGCCTTGCTTATGGGTATACATTTCACCAAGTATTATTTCAAAAGGAATTATATTCAAGAGAAGGATATTTGAAATATTACTTAAAGAAAATCAAAACCAACGGTTCGCAAATTGAAAACATATATACAAACACTTACACAATTTGAAACACACATACTATTACAAGAATTATTCACACGCAAAATACAAAAGTAACACACAGCACAATTTAGGACATATACAAAAAAAAAAAAAAAAAACATTATAAACATTAAACAATTGAATTTTTGAAATAAGATAATTTTTTTTTTTCACAACTTTTCAGATCGAAACTTTAAAACATTACACATTTGAATTTTTTACACGAAACAGTTTTTCACAAATATCACCAAAAAACTTTAGAAACATTATTAACATTAAATAATTGAATTTTTGAAATAAGATAATTTTTTTTCACAAATTTCATATTGAAACTTTAAAACATTACACATTTGAATTTTTTACACGAAACAGTTTTTCACAAATATCACCAAAAACTTTAGAAACATTATTAACATTAAATAATTGAATTTTTGAAATAAGATAATTTTTTTTTTCACAAATTTCATATTGAAACTTTAAAACATTACACATTTGAATTTTTTACACGAAACAGTTTTTCACAAATATCACCAAAAAACTTTAGAAACATTATTAACATTAAATAATTGAATTTTTGAAATAAGATAATTTTTTTTTTCACAAATTTCATATTGAAACTTTAAAACATTACACATTTGAATTTTTTACACGAAACAGTTTTTCACAAATATCACCAAAAAACTTTAGAAACATTATTAACATTAAATAATTGAATTTTTGAAATAAGATAATTTTTTTTTTTCACAAATTTCATATTGAAACTTTAAAACATTACACATTTGAATTTTTTACACGAAACAGTTTTTCACAAATATCACCAAAAAACTTTAGAAACATTATTAACATTAAATAATTGAATTTTTGAAATAAGATAATTTTTTTTCACAAATTTCATATTGAAACTTTAAAACATTACACATTTGAATTTTTTACTCGAAACAGTTTTTCACAAATATCACCAAAAACTTTAAAAACATTATCAACATTAAACAATTGAATTCTTGTAATAAGAGAATTTTTTTTTCACAAATTTCAGAAGGAAAGTTTAAAATACCACATATTCGATTTTTACAGGATACAATTTTCAAAAATTTCACCAAAACTTTAAAAACATTATTAACATTAAACAATTGAATTTTGGAAATAAGATAGTTTTTTCACAAATTTCGAATAGAAAACTTTAAAATAGAAACTTTAATTTAGGAAGATTACTAACAATAAACAATTGAAATTTTTGTCTCGAATATAACATTTAAATTAAAAAACATTATACACTTAAATTGTTTACACAATACAACCTTTACAAATATAATTAACATTACAAAATTGAATTTAGCTGACACTGTACAGTGTTCAAAGTTACATTACAACTGGGGAAATATTATAAATTAAAATTTTAGAACACAACACAATCATAATATATAACTTGTTAAGAGGATTAGTAATATTATAGCATAAAGTAAGAAAGATGCCTAAAAAGGTAGGAGAAAAGGAAACACGCAGGTTAGGTAATAACGAAGAAATCCCGGAAATACAATTGGATAACACGACAATTAACACAAACGACGACACTGACAACGAACAAGAGACAATGACAGAAAAAACAAAATTAACAACAATAGATGAAACCAAGGAAGACCCAGTAAATCAACCACAAACAGGTATAAGGTTCACAGTCCCACTACACCAATCCACACCAATGATACATAGACAGACACAAAATGTAACGTACAGTACTCAAGGGGCAATCCCAAAAACAAAAAAAATTACTGCAAATACGAATCAAGACAAGAACAAAAAAGACGAAACAGATGAAACAATGGGAAATCAAGAAGTACTAGTACTAAATAAAAAATTACAATTATTGGAAGAAAGACTAAATACGCAAACAGAAACCCAAAATTTACAATTTCAAATGCTAATGCAGAACATGCAAGAATTAATAGAGAACACACAAATAAAAGACAAAAGGGGGGAAGAACAAAACATACGAGACGAACCACAAATAACAAATCAAAATAGGACACAATTATATAGACAAAATACAGAACAAATTGAAACGCACAGACAACTTAACAGAACACAAATAGAACCAAATGAAATATCAGTACTAACACAATCGATTATGCAACAAACAAAAAACACGACAATAGCTGCAATCAAGGAATCAAAAGTAAAATTCAAAGGGGAACCGGAGGAAAATCCCCAAGAATTCCTAGATTCCATAGTAGAACTGGGAATAATTTACGACATAACATTAGAAAATATTTTACCATGTCTGGCTTACATCTTCAAGGATACGGCCTTGCAATGGTACAAAATTAATAAAAAAAATTGGAGGAACTGGCAGCAGTTCGAAGAAGCCTTTCGAACTGAGTATGATGCGCCAACCTTTCAGAAAAAATTAAAATATAAAATCAAAGGCATAACGCAAAACGAAAATGAGATAATAACGAAATTCATTACACGGTATAGAACTCTAATAAATCAAAAAACCCCATCATACACATTAACACAACAATTAGACATGACATACTTAAGATTGACACCAGAATACACAAACCACATAAAGCGAACGGATTTCCACTCGTTTGAACAATTAATAAAATTAGGAAAAGAACTAGAAAAGTTCAAAACAGAACGAGAGGAAATCGATCGATTTAACAACCAAAATTACAAACAAAACACAAATTACACACAAAACACAAGTTACACACAAAAACCTAACTACACCCAAAAACCAAACTACACACAAAACACGAATTACACACAACACCCGAATTACACACAAAGACCAAAGTACACACAAAATTTGAACTATACACAAAACCCAAACTATGTACACAATCAAAACTACAAACTAAATACACAAGACAGTAGACAAGCGACACAAAAAGACAATACAGAGATAGAACCGGACCATTGTACAAATTGTGGAAATCCCAACCACATATTAGAACACTGCAGATTATCATTTAGCCCATTTTGCTATAAATGCAAAAAACAAAACACCCTAGCAAAATTTTGCCCCAGGTGTACAAAAAACGAAGTTTGAGCACCCTTGAGGTGACCGAAGGGTACTCAAACAAGAAAACAAAGGGGTCACGACAAAACCAAAAAGATCAATCGACGGAAAAAACACAAACAGACACACCTTTAATAGTAAACACAATAATAAATAACAGAAAACAAACAAACACAGTCCCCGTAGTATCACCAAAAGATCCAAGATGGTTCCTACAAATACAAGTAGGAAAGAATAGGAAAACCATCGAAGCCCTAGTAGACACAGGGGCGGTGAACTCGTTTGCTGGGAAAAAAGTAATTAAAACAGTATTAGAAGAAAATTGGAACATAGATAAAATAGATGAAAAAATAGTAACCGCAAACGGGTCCACCGCACAAATATTAGGCACAGCAACAGTGCCAATAACAAATAATGGGAAAACCGACACATTAGACATCAGATTGATGGAAGAACTATCCATAGATTTTATCCTAGGAATGGACTACATAAGAAAAGCAGGTTTAGTAGCAAATTTCAAACTAAACCTGTGGTCATTCGACAGCTCCCCGGATAAATTTTTTCCCATTGTTTGGCCACAACCGCAACACACTACAGACAAAAACCCCGACAGACAAACAACAGACACAGACAATAAACCAACGAAATGCTCTTCAATTTCAAGACTAACGAACAAACAAAGAACACAACTACAAAATTTCCTACAAAACACACTACCACAAAAATCGGATAAATTGGGAACGACACATTTAGTAGAACACTACATAGATACACAAAGCAGTAATCCAATTAAACAAAAGGGGTACCCAATGTCTCCCAGAATGTTCGATATAATAAGTAAGGAGGTTGATGAAATGTTAAAAAATGACATAATCGAACCTTCAAGGAGCAATTGGGCCAACCCTATAGTAATCGTCAAAAAACCGAATGGAAAGCACAGATTCTGCTTGAACTTCAAAAAAGTTAATGAAGTAACTAAAAAGGACGTATATCCTCTGAGATACATAGATTCAATATTGGATAAATTAAGATCAGCAAAATATATTTCGAAAATAGATTTATCACAGGCATATTTTCAAATACCCCTAGCCAGGGAATCAAAGGAAATAACGGCGTTCCGGATCCCGGGAAGAGGATTGTTCCATTTTAAAAGAATGCCATATGGCTTAACAAATGCACCAGCAACCTTCCAAAGGCTGCTGGATGAAATAATCCCACCGGAGATGGAACCATACGCCTTTGCATACATTGACGACATAATAATAGTGACCAACACATTTGAGGAACACATAAGATGGTTAACAACAGTGATAAACAGAATAAAAGAGGCAAATTTAGAAATCAATTTAGAAAAAAGCGAATTCGGTTGCTCAGAAGTTAGGTTCCTAGGTTATATCGTCAACGAAAACGGATTACAGATAGACAAAGACAAGACTCGACCAATACAAGAATACCCCACACCAAAAAACACAAAACAAATACAGAGATTTCTGGGACTAGCCTCTTGGTATAGGAGATTCATCCCTCACTATTCGGATGTCATAGCCCCATTAACCAAGTTATTAAAAAAGAAAGCAAAATGGGAATGGGCAAGAGAACAAGAAGAGGCGATGAACACAATCCAAAACATCTTAATAACACCACCCGCTTTATCGTGCCCAGACTTCTCGGAAACATTTACAGTACAGACGGACGCTAGCAACAATGGTCTGGGAGCAGTTCTAACTCAAAATTTCGAAGGAATAGAACACCCCATAGCATATGCAAGTAGAATGCTCTCAGATCAAGAGAAACGCTACACAACAACAGAAAAAGAATGCTTGGCAGTGGTGTGGGCGGTCAAAAAATTTAGACCCTATATAGAAGGGTACAAATTTGTAGTAATTACAGACCACAGTTGTCTAAAATGGCTTCATAACCTAAAAAACCCCTCAGGTAGGTTAATGAGGTGGTTCTTAGAATTACAAGAACACGACTTCGAAATTATTCATAGAAAAGGCAAAATGCACGCCGTACCCGACGCACTGTCAAGACTTTTTGAACATACAAACACAGAACACACGAACTTAGAACAAACAAACGTAGGAAAAAAACAACCAACAAACCCAGCACAAGAACATATATACACCACCCACAACACACAACACACACCCAATGCAAATGCAATGAACCTAACAAACACACAAAACAACGACAAGACAAATACACAAACAACAGACACGAAAACAATACTAAATAGGTGGTACGAAAGGAAGTACCAAACAGTCCTAAACAACCCAGGGAAACACAGGGATTGGAAAATAGAAAATAACAATCTATACATACACAGACGAAACGAAACATATTCAGACATAATAAGAGACCCTAATCCTGAATGGAAATTGGTGTTACCACACCATTTAATAAAAGCAATATTAAAAGAAAACCATGACAGTCCAGAAGCGGGGCATCAAGGGATAGAAAAAACATACGATAGGATATCGAGAAATTATTACTGGCTGGGCATGTACGGCGACATAGCGCAATATGTGCGGAAATGCCAAACATGCCAAACATCAAAAGCATCACAACAAAAACCATATGGAATAATGGGACACAGAGTAATTGATGAACCCTGGACCATGGTAGCAACAGATTTAATGGGACCATTTCCTCAATCGAAATCAGGAGCAAAATATATATTAGTGTGTGACGTGGCATTTTGCCACCTCTCCAGGTGGGAGCACTTTTTTATTTTTTTCTTTCTTTTTTTTTTGTTTCTTTTCTCTGTTTTTTTTGCCATGTCGTTATCGATTATTTTTATTAAGGATTACTATTGATTTTATTGGCGGCTATGGCGAAGTCCAGGGATCTCCCTGAGAGGAGGGGGACCCTTAAACCTTAGTTAAGCGCCTTTATCGTAGTTCTTTTCTTTACGTCTTTTTTTTTATTCTATGATCATGTTGTTTTCTTCTTGTGCGTACCGTATCGAAATTGATTGTATCATATTCTTTTTTTTTGTTGTTTAGCGCTATTTCTATTATGTAAGATTGTTTTTTTTTGGAATTTATTGAGTATTTGTGCGAAACCGTGCGCGTTATTATTAGCTCCATGTAAGAATAGGTGAGGGCACAGCCTCCCTTTTCCCCCTACGCTGAAACCCTCTTTCCTCCCACGCGAATTCCCCCTTTTCCCTTTTTGGACCCTAAAGAATTAGTCCCGTTGCGGTACCCTCGTCCGCGGATCCCTTATCGCCGGACAGCCACGAATCGAGATCTACGCCGATAAGGAAGGCTCCCCAGCGACGAGTCCTAGGATAATGCAGAAATTTCGAGGCGGTTATCGACCCGAAGATCCACGGAAAGAGGTCAGCACCTCTTGACCTAATTGAGTTGCGGACCCCCCAGGAAGGGGAAATTGGAGCATGGAGGTCCCGCAAATTTGCGGTGACCTCCAGAGATACTTGGACTGCCGAGCCGAGCTACTTACATTTTGGGAAGTTCATTCCGTGCCGCCTAAAAAAAAAAGAGAGAAAACGAAATTTTCTTTTCGCCCGTGTGGTTTTTTTTTTCTTTTGTGTTGGAGTGTGGTGCCGGAGAAGTGCCTGGAGCCGACCCTTCTGGAGCGGAGGCAGAGTGCCCACCACGCCATCGACGTGAAATCCGGCGAAAAAGGTAGCGAGAAGGGTACCGTACCCTTTCTCGTTTCTTATTCCCCCTTTTTTTCGCTCTTCTCTTTTTTTTTTCCTATTCCCGCTCTCGTTATCCCTTGTGAAGTTTTTTTTTTTTTGGTTTCCGCCCTTTTTCCGATTTCGTTGAGCCCCCATCGCGTCTTTTCTGGCCCCCTCTTGATCACCCCCCTTGTTATCTTTAGCTGTGCCCTATTGCGATCGTGTTGTAACACGGTTTCGCGGTTTTTTTTCTTTACTTGCGAATTTCTCTCTTCTTTTTTGTTTTTTTTTTGTGTGCGTTATATTTTCAGATTTTTCTTCCGCGCGTCCCCTTTTGCCTCTCAGTCGCGAACTTTATTAGCTTTTCTTTTGTTTTTTTGTTGTAGTGCAGCGTGCCTCATTTTCAGTGTTTTGATTTTCACGGCGTTTTTTTTTTTCTTTTCTTTTTCCCTTGTACCGCGAATTCATTCTTTTTTTTTATTTCACGAAATTATAGCTGTAGTTTTTGTTATCAATAAACTGCGCCGCTGCGCCTTTTTTTTATTTCCGCGTGAGTCTCCTTTTTTTTTACGAGAAGGAGGCAGGATCCCCTCTGGGACTCCTGCCCTCCCTGAGTTCGCCGAGCCCCCCCTTTACTCCCTCTCGTGATTGTGGTTTCTCTGTCTGTTTTTTTGTTTTCAGGAGTTTCTTTTTTTTTGTTTGTTTCGATTTCTTGCGTACCGCGTCAGGACCCCCAAAAAAAGGATCCTGACTGGCGCCCAACAACCCCTTGGAGCTCTTACGAGCAAGGGTGCCCTCCCTATACGACCCTTACCCTCGCGGGAAGGGTCGAAGGGGCAGGATTTGTTGACGCCGGTATCTCCGTGTCCACCTTGAAAGGGGAAACGGGGAGAACGGCGGTCGCAAGTGTTTCTGGATTTATTTACAAAATGGGTAGAAATCATTCCCCTGAAAACAGCAACAGGACAAAATATTAAAAAAGCATTCCTAGAAACAGTAATATATAAATTTGGAACACCAAAAGTATTATTTAGTGATAATGGAACACCCTATATAAATAAAATTATAAAAGACATGACTGAGACATACGGGATAACACACACGACAACACCACCATACCACCCACAGGCAAACCCAGTAGAAAGGGTGAATAGAACACTAAAGGCAATGATAATAGCGTTTTTGGGAAAAAACCATAATGAGTGGGATTCACATTTACACGAATTTCAGTTCGCACTTAATACTAGTAAACATACGTCGACACAACACACACCAGCCTTCCTAAACCTAGGAAGAAATCCACTACCACCACATAATTACAGATCCCAAGCAGACAAAACAATAATAGACAGGACGGACTTAGACACCTGGACCAACGAAATCAAAAAACTGTCGATATCACAAGACGAAACACGAAAAAACCTACAGACAGCACACAACAAACTGATACAACACTACAACCCCCATAAATTAGAAGAAAAATTTAAAATTGGAGAGAAGGTTTTAAAAAGAAATTACACATTATCCTCAGGAGCAAAAAACATATCGGCAAAATTAAATCCAAAATATATAGGACCGTTCATGATATCAAAAATAATTTCAGACAACATTCTGGAACTAATAACTATGGAAGGGAAGAAAATAGGAAAAATTCACACGAAAGATATAAAAAAATTTAAAGAATAAAGAAATTAAATCAGACATTAACAGATAATTAAATAAAAATGGCATTTTTCCACAGATGGCAGAAGGGGGAGAACACATACACACACCCATCACACGGGGACCACCCTCAATCAAAGGAACACCACAACACATTACACACAACAAACAAGGAAACATAAACCAAGAAGAAGTTAGGCAGAGACACTATCTACAAGGGCAGCAAAACCTAAATTTTCAAGTAACAAAAGCTCATGTAGAGAGAACGAGGAACAAAAATAACTTCGACATGTTCAGGAGAAAACGTTTATATGAACAAGAAGGAACACAACAAAACCTGACTGGTAACAAACAAAAACACGTACTAATTGACACCATTACACGACAGATTAGAACAAAACCCCCACACACTCTAACAGACACAAGCACAGAACAAATACCACACATACTGACCGGAACAAAACCGAAACACACACTAATTGACACCTTTACACCTCAGATTAGAACAAAACCGTCACACACTCTAACAGACACAAGCACAGAACAAATACCACACATACTGACCGGAACAAAACCGAAACACACACTAATTGACACCTTTACACCTCAGATTAGAACAAAACCGTCACACACTCTAACAGACACAAGCACAGAACAAATACCACACATACTGACCGGAACAAAACCGAAACACACACTAATTGACACCTTTACACCTCAGATTAGAACAAAACCGTCACACACTCTAATAGACACACGCACAAAACAAATAACACACAGACTGACCGAAACAAAACCAAAACACACACTAATTGACACTTTCACACCACAGACACAACGAAAACCAATGGTATTACAAGCAAGACACACACTAGTACAGGAAACAAAACACACCATATCAAACGAAGGTAAAGTACAACAAATACAAGAAAACAAAACAGAAACACCAATCCAGAGCAAACAGACTCAGAACAACGAAAAAGATCTAATAACGTGGGAAGATATTACGGAGATAAAAGAGGAAAAAGTAGAGGAGGACGAAGACGAAATAACAAAGGAAGTAACAAAAAAGTTTAATCAACAATTAGCTTTAGGTCTGTGGGAAGGCGACTGGGACAATGACGAAACGACAGACGAAATAATAAAGAAAATGAGAGAAATTAGGAAAGAATTTTTGAGGAAAAAACAAAACAAACCATAATAGATCACACTACACACAACAAAATAACAACATAAGCTTTCCACTAACACTATATGCAATACTGGGCTATGCTATGCACTTTCACGCTTACTTTCAAAGATCTAAAGAGTAGTCGTTAAAAATTAAACAATAACCATTACATATTTCAGAACAAACAGCTCACAAAATGGAAAGAGACGATTCACAACCATCGACATCAGGAACACAACACAAAAAACACGACGGAAAACAAGAAAAGACATGGGTGGAAAAAAGGATTGAAAAAGGGTTACCCCTTTTAGAAACCCCCAAAATGCCCCCCATACCATTAGACACTCAAAGACGAGAAAAAATTTATAATTTCAGTGAGAACAGAGACAGGCAGTTACGAGACCAATACTACACAAAAAACATGACAAAAAATGAACAAAAAACACAAAACGAACACGAAAAACAAAAACAAACAACCTCACTCTACACAATGACTACAACAAAGAACACAAAGACAACAATGACAACAACCAAATCGACAGACGCAACAACGGGAAAAGAAAAAGAGACAAGACAGACATTACGAGACTGGCAAAAATGGACAACGGACGCGAAAAAACGAGAATTAGAAGCAGAAAAAAGAGAAAAAGAACAACGACACTTAACAGAACAAATACAAAAAAAGAAAGAAGAATTAAAACGCCAACAAGAACAAACAGAAAAACAACAAAAAGAACTAAAACAACGCCAAGAAGAACAGGCAAAACAACAACAGGAAAAACGGGAACAACAACAAAAAAGAATAGACAAAAACAAAACACAACAGACGGACGACACACAAAACACAGAAACATTTAAACAGACAAGAACTTCACATGGAATAGTATACACCGCACCCTCACCAATAGTGCAAAGAAACCCAGCATCCTATTGGAAGCGGGTGAATACAACCCATAAAACAAGAAATTACCCACCAACTACACACAACGCAAAAAAAGAAAACAAACGAGACACGACACCACTACATACAACAACTGACAAAAAACCGATAACAGACAGAACAGACAAAAAGACGAACAAATCAGAAACATGCACATTACAATAAAATAACAAAACGAATCATTTGGTTTGGATTTTCTTATGAAAACAGATAGCATTAGTTTTTTGTTCCAAATACTTAATATTATCATTATCTTCCCCATGCAAAATAAAAATATGGTAAAAAGAGGAGGAAAGAAAGAAAGAGGGGAGGCAAAAATTTTTACTTTTTATTTTTTTTTCTCATTACAAAATAAGCAAGGGAGAGAGAGGTGAAGGAACGTGTAGCCTTCACAAATACAAAAAAAAAAAAAAATATATATATATATATATATATACATAGACATCATTGTTAACATGCGAGAGAAGTATGGTAGTAAATAAGACAAAAAAAAAAAAAGATAAGGATAAATATGTAATCAGCCTAGGTTAAGTTAATAAACACATTGTAAAATCATCAAAAATCATTATTACACAATCATACACAAACACACAACTGACTTGACGAGACGATACAACAAGAAAACGGAAAACGGCCCAAAATCAAACACCGGAACAACCCACAGGAACTACAGATGGAAGATGGTCAAGAAAATGGAGAACAACAACAGCTGTTTTCCCCGGGAAGGAAGCAGCTCGACGGTCGTCTTCGCTACCCTCTCGGGGGGAGGAGTTGTAACGTGGTGCTCACCACGTTACACGTACTCTCTGCGACACCTCACAGAGAGTACACACTCACACCACACACACACACACACGCTCGAGCAACACTCCCGAGACACACGGCTCGGAAGGGGAAAAGTCCGATAGGGACCCCGCTGGAGATCCTGAAGAGCGGAGCACAGCACTATTAATTGGGTCACCGGTGATTGCACGACTATCCCCTGACGGTGAGCAACGAAGGCGTGAAGGAAGAGCAAAGAGAGTGAAGAAGCGAAGTGGCAAGGAGTAATCCGGAACCCGGACACTACCCCGGCTCCGAGATACCTTCCACCCGGGAAGACAAAAAGGGAGGAAGATCGGACGAGGACCCCCGAAAGTACGCACAGAGATCAGAGAAGGAGTAACAACGAAAGGACGACCAAGACATCCGGAACCCCTCACGAGACGAAGACAAGGAGGAAGGACCCGGAAGAACGAGGGAAGAGATCCGGACTAACACGCGAGAAGAAGAGGAGAGAAGGAAGGACAATTGCACCCGGACGACACGCGGGACGGACACACACACACTCACACACACATACATCCATTCACATCACCCATTTCACGGGAAAATAAACTGAAGCTACATAAGGTATTGGTGAAGGTTTTGCGTTTTTTCATTTACTTCCTTTCTTTGCGGTTTTTTGTTTACAACCACAAGGTACAAAAGCACGCACCTTGTTATAATTTATAATTGGATTATAATTGGCGCCCGAACAAAGTTCGGAAGTGTCGGAAAAAAAAAAAAAAAAAAAAAAGTGAAATAAATAAATATGAATTAAATAAACTTTTGGGAGAATTTGCATAATCGACACTTCCGAAGGGTGACGGATGCTTTTTGGGAATAGCTTTGCTTGCACTCTCTTTCTTTCTTTCAACGGCTTCGCTTTAAAACATATACATATACACAGTCAAAAATTATTAATTTAAAAAAAAAAAAAAAAATAATAATAAAATAATAAATAAATAAAATTAAAATTAGAATAAACTAAATCGTAACCGAAATTTGGAAAAATATTCGGTTAAGAAAAGATAGTTTCGAACCGTGTGTAGAAAAAAAGATAAACACACGGTCCGAGAACTAAAGCGGATAGCGAAGGAACAAAGAAATTCCAACGCTTATCAGCCAAGACATAAACAGGGCTAGCTGAGTTAAGCAGCCTTGCTTATGGGTATACATTTCACCAAGTATTATTTCAAAAGGAATTATATTCAAGAGAAGGATATTTGAAATATTACTTAAAGAAAATCAAAACCAACGGTTCGCAAATTGAAAACATATATACAAACACTTACACAATTTGAAACACACATACTATTACAAGAATTATTCACACGCAAAATACAAAAGTAACACACAGCACAATTTAGGACATATACAAAAAAAAAAAAAAAAAAAAAACATTATAAACATTAAACAATTGAATTTTTGAAATAAGATAATTTTTTTTTTTTTCACAACTTTTCAGATCGAAACTTTAAAATATTACACTTGTGAATTTTTTACACGAAATAGTTCTCACAAATATCACCAAAAAACTTTAGAAACATTATTAACATTAAATAATTGAATTTTTGAAATAAGATAATTTTTTTCACAAATTTCAGATTGAAACTTTAAAACATTACACATTTGAATTTTTTTTTACACGAAACAGTTTTTCACAAATATCACCAAAAAACTTTAGAAACATTATTAACATTAAATAATTGAATTTTTGAAATAAGATAATTTTTTTTCACAAATTTCATATTGAAACTTTAAAACATTACACATTTGAATTTTTTACACGAAACAGTTTTTCACAAATATCACCAAAAAACTTTAGAAACATTATTAACATTAAATAATTGAATTTTTGAAATAAGATAATTTTTTTTTCACAAATTTCATATTGAAACTTTAAAACATTACACATTTGAATTTTTTACACGAAACAGTTTTTCACAAATATCACCAAAAAACTTTAGAAACATTATTAACATTAAATAATTGAATTTTTGAAATAAGATAATTTTTTTCTTTCACAAATTTCATATTGAAACTTTAAAACATTACACATTTGAATTTTTTACACGAAACAGTTTTTCACAAATATCACCAAAAAACTTTAGAAACATTATTAACATTAAATAAATGAATTTTTGAAATAAGATAATTTTTTTTCACAAATTTCATATTGAAACTTTAAAACATTACACATTTGAATTTTTTACACGAAACAGTTTTTCACAAATATCACCAAAAAACTTTAGAAACATTATTAACATTAAATAATTGAATTTTTGAAATAAGATAATTTTTTTTTTCACAAATTTCATATTGAAACTTTAAAACATTACACATTTGAATTTTTTACACGAAACAGTTTTTCACAAATATCACCAAAAACTTTAAAAACATTATCAACATTAAACAATTGAATTCTTGTAATAAGAGAATTTTTTTTTCACAAATTTCAGAAGGAAAGTTTAAAATACCACATATTCGATTTTTACAGGATACAATTTTCAAAAATTTCACCAAAACTTTAAAAACATTATTAACATTAAACAATTGAATTTTGGAAATAAGATAGTTTTTTCACAAATTTCGGATAGAAAACTTTAAAATAGAAACTTTAATTTAGGAAGATTACTAACAATAAACAATTGAAATTTTTGTCTCGAATATAACATTTAAATTAAAAAACATTATACACTTAAATTGTTTACACAATACAACCTTTACAAATATAATTAACATTACAAAATTGAATTTAGCTGACACTGTACAGTGTTCAAAGGTACATTACAACTGGGGAAATATTATAAATTAAAATTTTAGAACACAACACAATCATAATATATAACTTGTTAAGAGGATTAGTAATATTATAGCATAAAGTAAGAAAGATGCCTAAAAAGGTAGGAGAAAAGGAAACACGCAGGTTAGGTAATAACGAAGAAATCCCGGAAATACAATTGGATAACACGACAATTAACACAAACGACGACACTGACAACGAACAAGAGACAATGACAGAAAAAACAAAATTAACAACAATAGATGAAACCAAGGAAGACCCAGTAAATCAACCACAAACAGGTATAAGGTTCACAGTCCCACTACACCAATCCACACCAATGATACATAGACAGACACAAAATGTAACGTACAGTACTCAAGGGGCAATCCCAAAAACAAAAAAAATTACTGCAAATACGAATCAAGACAAGAACAAAAAAGACGAAACAGATGAAACAATGGGAAATCAAGAAGTACTAGTACTAAATAAAAAATTACAATTATTGGAAGAAAGACTAAATACGCAAACAGAAACCCAAAATTTACAATTTCAAATGCTAATGCAGAACATGCAAGAATTAATAGAGAACACACAAATAAAAGACAAAAGGGGGGAAGAACAAAACATACGAGACGAACCACAAATAACAAATCAAAATAGGACACAATTATATAGACAAAATACAGAACAAATTGAAACGCACAGACAACTTAACAGAACACAAATAGAACCAAATGAAATATCAGTACTAACACAATCGATTATGCAACAAACAAAAAACACGACAATAGCTGCAATCAAGGAATCAAAAGTAAAATTCAAAGGGGAACCGGAGGAAAATCCCCAAGAATTCCTAGATTCCATAGTAGAACTGGGAATAATTTACGACATAACATTAGAAAATATTTTACCATGTCTGGCTTACATCTTCAAGGATACGGCCTTGCAATGGTACAAAATTAATAAAAAAAATTGGAGGAACTGGCAGCAGTTCGAAGAAGCCTTTCGAACTGAGTATGATGCGCCAACCTTTCAGAAAAAATTAAAATATAAAATCAAAGGCATAACGCAAAACGAAAATGAGATAATAACGAAATTCATTACACGGTATAGAACTCTAATAAATCAAAAAACCCCATCATACACATTAACACAACAATTAGACATGACATACTTAAGATTGACACCAGAATACACAAACCACATAAAGCGAACGGATTTCCACTCGTTTGAACAATTAATAAAATTAGGAAAAGAACTAGAAAAGTTCAAAACAGAACGAGAGGAAATCGATCGATTTAACAACCAAAATTACAAACAAAACACAAATTACAAACAAAACACAAATTACAAACAAAACACAAATTACACACAAAACACAAGTTACACACAAAAACCTAACTACACCCAAAAACCAAACTACACACAAAACACGAATTACACACAACACCCGAATTACACACAAAGACCAAAGTACACACAAAATTTGAACTATACACAAAACCCAAACTATGTACACAATCAAAACTACAAACTAAATACACAAGACAGTAGACAAGCGACACAAAAAGACAATACAGAGATAGAACCGGACCATTGTACAAATTGTGGAAATCCCAACCACATATTAGAACACTGCAGATTATCATTTAGCCCATTTTGCTATAAATGCAAAAAACAAAACACCCTAGCAAAATTTTGCCCCAGGTGTACAAAAAACGAAGTTTGAGCACCCTTGAGGTGACCGAAGGGTACTCAAACAAGAAAACAAAGGGGTCACGACAAAACCAAAAAGATCAATCGACGGAAAAAACACAAACAGACACACCTTTAATAGTAAACACAATAATAAATAACAGAAAACAAACAAACACAGTCCCCGTAGTATCACCAAAAGATCCAAGATGGTTCCTACAAATACAAGTAGGAAAGAATAGGAAAACCATCGAAGCCCTAGTAGACACAGGGGCGGTGAACTCGTTTGCTGGGAAAAAAGTAATTAAAACAGTATTAGAAGAAAATTGGAACATAGATAAAATAGATGAAAAAATAGTAACCGCAAACGGGTCCACCGCACAAATATTAGGCACAGCAACAGTGCCAATAACAAATAATGGGAAAACCGACACATTAGACATCAGATTGATGGAAGAACTATCCATAGATTTTATCCTAGGAATGGACTACATAAGAAAAGCAGGTTTAGTAGCAAATTTCAAACTAAACCTGTGGTCATTCGACAGCTCCCCGGATAAATTTTTTCCCATTGTTTGGCCACAACCGCAACACACTACAGACAAAAACCCCGACAGACAAACAACAGACACAGACAATAAACCAACGAAATGCTCTTCAATTTCAAGACTAACGAACAAACAAAGAACACAACTACAAAATTTCCTACAAAACACACTACCACAAAAATCGGATAAATTGGGAACGACACATTTAGTAGAACACTACATAGATACACAAAGCAGTAATCCAATTAAACAAAAGGGGTACCCAATGTCTCCCAGAATGTTCGATATAATAAGTAAGGAGGTTGATGAAATGTTAAAAAATGACATAATCGAACCTTCAAGGAGCAATTGGGCCAACCCTATAGTAATCGTCAAAAAACCGAATGGAAAGCACAGATTCTGCTTGAACTTCAAAAAAGTTAATGAAGTAACTAAAAAGGACGTATATCCTCTGAGATACATAGATTCAATATTGGATAAATTAAGATCAGCAAAATATATTTCGAAAATAGATTTATCACAGGCATATTTTCAAATACCCCTAGCCAGGGAATCAAAGGAAATAACGGCGTTCCGGATCCCGGGAAGAGGATTGTTCCATTTTAAAAGAATGCCATATGGCTTAACAAATGCACCAGCAACCTTCCAAAGGCTGCTGGATGAAATAATCCCACCGGAGATGGAACCATACGCCTTTGCATACATTGACGACATAATAATAGTGACCAACACATTTGAGGAACACATAAGATGGTTAACAACAGTGATAAACAGAATAAAAGAGGCAAATTTAGAAATCAATTTAGAAAAAAGCGAATTCGGTTGCTCAGAAGTTAGGTTCCTAGGTTATATCGTCAACGAAAACGGATTACAGATAGACAAAGACAAGACTCGACCAATACAAGAATACCCCACACCAAAAAACACAAAACAAATACAGAGATTTCTGGGACTAGCCTCTTGGTATAGGAGATTCATCCCTCACTATTCGGATGTCATAGCCCCATTAACCAAGTTATTAAAAAAGAAAGCAAAATGGGAATGGGCAAGAGAACAAGAAGAGGCGATGAACACAATCCAAAACATCTTAACCTTTTTACGCCGGGGATGGCCGATATATCGGCTACCTTACATGTGCCACATATATGGGTAGTTGACTGAAGATAAATAATGTTTTTTTTCTGCAAATCTATGTGTTTTATCAAAAATTGATTTTACACTTTCCCGGCGTTAAAAGGTTAATAACACCACCCGCTTTATCGTGCCCAGACTTCTCGGAAACATTTACAGTACAGACGGACGCTAGCAACAATGGTCTGGGAGCAGTTCTAACTCAAAATTTCGAAGGAATAGAACACCCCATAGCATATGCAAGTAGAATGCTCTCAGATCAAGAGAAACGCTACACAACAACAGAAAAAGAATGCTTGGCAGTGGTGTGGGCGGTCAAAAAATTTAGACCCTATATAGAAGGGTACAAATTTGTAGTAATTACAGACCACAGTTGTCTAAAATGGCTTCATAACCTAAAAAACCCCTCAGGTAGGTTAATGAGGTGGTTCTTAGAATTACAAGAACACGACTTCGAAATTATTCATAGAAAAGGCAAAATGCACGCCGTACCCGACGCACTGTCAAGACTTTTTGAACATACAAACACAGAACACACGAACTTAGAACAAACAAACGTAGGAAAAAAACAACCAACAAACCCAGCACAAGAACATATATACACCACCCACAACACACAACACACACCCAATGCAAATGCAATGAACCTAACAAACACACAAAACAACGACAAGACAAATACACAAACAACAGACACGAAAACAATACTAAATAGGTGGTACGAAAGGAAGTACCAAACAGTCCTAAACAACCCAGGGAAACACAGGGATTGGAAAATAGAAAATAACAATCTATACATACACAGACGAAACGAAACATATTCAGACATAATAAGAGACCCTAATCCTGAATGGAAATTGGTGTTACCACACCATTTAATAAAAGCAATATTAAAAGAAAACCATGACAGTCCAGAAGCGGGGCATCAAGGGATAGAAAAAACATACGATAGGATATCGAGAAATTATTACTGGCTGGGCATGTACGGCGACATAGCGCAATATGTGCGGAAATGCCAAACATGCCAAACATCAAAAGCATCACAACAAAAACCATATGGAATAATGGGACACAGAGTAATTGATGAACCCTGGACCATGGTAGCAACAGATTTAATGGGACCATTTCCTCAATCGAAATCAGGAGCAAAATATATATTAGTGTTTCTGGATTTATTTACAAAATGGGTAGAAATCATTCCCCTGAAAACAGCAACAGGACAAAATATTAAAAAAGCATTCCTAGAAACAGTAATATATAAATTTGGAACACCAAAAGTATTATTTAGTGATAATGGAACACCCTATATAAATAAAATTATAAAAGACATGACTGAGACATACGGGATAACACACACGACAACACCACCATACCACCCACAGGCAAACCCAGTAGAAAGGGTGAATAGAACACTAAAGGCAATGATAATAGCGTTTTTGGGAAAAAACCATAATGAGTGGGATTCACATTTACACGAATTTCAGTTCGCACTTAATACTAGTAAACATACGTCGACACAACACACACCAGCCTTCCTAAACCTAGGAAGAAATCCACTACCACCACATAATTACAGATCCCAAGCAGACAAAACAATAATAGACAGGACGGACTTAGACACCTGGACCAACGAAATCAAAAAACTGTCGATATCACAAGACGAAACACGAAAAAACCTACAGACAGCACACAACAAACTGATACAACACTACAACCCCCATAAATTAGAAGAAAAATTTAAAATTGGAGAGAAGGTTTTAAAAAGAAATTACACATTATCCTCAGGAGCAAAAAACATATCGGCAAAATTAAATCCAAAATATATAGGACCGTTCATGATATCAAAAATAATTTCAGACAACATTCTGGAACTAATAACTATGGAAGGGAAGAAAATAGGAAAAATTCACACGAAAGATATAAAAAAATTTAAAGAATAAAGAAATTAAATCAGACATTAACAGATAATTAAATAAAAATGGCATTTTTCCACAGATGGCAGAAGGGGGAGAACACATACACACACCCATCACACGGGGACCACCCTCAATCAAAGGAACACCACAACACATTACACACAACAAACAAGGAAACATAAACCAAGAAGAAGTTAGGCAGAGACACTATCTACAAGGGCAGCAAAACCTAAATTTTCAAGTAACAAAAGCTCATGTAGAGAGAACGAGGAACAAAAATAACTTCGACATGTTCAGGAGAAAACGTTTATATGAACAAGAAGGAACACAGCAAAACCTGACTGGTAACAAACAAAAACACGTACTAATTGACACCATTACACGACAGATTAGAACAAAACCCCCACACACTCTAACAGACACAAGCACAGAACAAATACCACACATACTGACCGGAACAAAACCGAAACACACACTAATTGACACCTTTACACCTCAGATTAGAACAAAACCGTCACACACTCTAACAGACACAAGCACAGAACAAATACCACACATACTGACCGGAACAAAACCGAAACACACACTAATTGACACCTTTACACCTCAGATTAGAACAAAACCGTCACACACTCTAACAGACACAAGCACAGAACAAATACCACACATACTGACCGGAACAAAACCGAAACACACACTAATTGACACCTTTACACCTCAGATTAGAACAAAACCGTCACACACTCTAATAGACACACGCACAAAACAAATAACACACAGACTGACCGAAACAAAACCAAAACACACACTAATTGACACTTTCACACCACAGACACAACGAAAACCAATGGTATTACAAGCAAGACACACACTAGTACAGGAAACAAAACACACCATATCAAACGAAGGTAAAGTACAACAAATACAAGAAAACAAAACAGAAACACCAATCCAGAGCAAACAGACTCAGAACAACGAAAAAGATCTAATAACGTGGGAAGATATTACGGAGATAAAAGAGGAAAAAGTAGAGGAGGACGAAGACGAAATAACAAAGGAAGTAACAAAAAAGTTTAATCAACAATTAGCTTTAGGTCTGTGGGAAGGCGACTGGGACAATGACGAAACGACAGACGAAATAATAAAGAAAATGAGAGAAATTAGGAAAGAATTTTTGAGGAAAAAACAAAACAAACCATAATAGATCACACTACACACAACAAAATAACAACATAAGCTTTCCACTAACACTATATGCAATACTGGGCTATGCTATGCACTTTCACGCTTACTTTCAAAGATCTAAAGAGTAGTCGTTAAAAATTAAACAATAACCATTACATATTTCAGAACAAACAGCTCACAAAATGGAAAGAGACGATTCACAACCATCGACATCAGGAACACAACACAAAAAACACGACGGAAAACAAGAAAAGACATGGGTGGAAAAAAGGATTGAAAAAGGGTTACCCCTTTTAGAAACCCCCAAAATGCCCCCCATACCATTAGACACTCAAAGACGAGAAAAAATTTATAATTTCAGTGAGAACAGAGACAGGCAGTTACGAGACCAATACTACACAAAAAACATGACAAAAAATGAACAAAAAACACAAAACGAACACGAAAAACAAAAACAAACAACCTCACTCTACACAATGACTACAACAAAGAACACAAAGACAACAATGACAACAACCAAATCGACAGACGCAACAACGGGAAAAGAAAAAGAGACAAGACAGACATTACGAGACTGGCAAAAATGGACAACGGACGCGAAAAAACGAGAATTAGAAGCAGAAAAAAGAGAAAAAGAACAACGACACTTAACAGAACAAATACAAAAAAAGAAAGAAGAATTAAAACGCCAACAAGAACAAACAGAAAAACAACAAAAAGAACTAAAACAACGCCAAGAAGAACAGGCAAAACAACAACAGGAAAAACGGGAACAACAACAAAAAAGAATAGACAAAAACAAAACACAACAGACGGACGACACACAAAACACAGAAACATTTAAACAGACAAGAACTTCACATGGAATAGTATACACCGCACCCTCACCAATAGTGCAAAGAAACCCAGCATCCTATTGGAAGCGGGTGAATACAACCCATAAAACAAGAAATTACCCACCAACTACACACAACGCAAAAAAAGAAAACAAACGAGACACGACACCACTACATACAACAACTGACAAAAAACCGATAACAGACAGAACAGACAAAAAGACGAACAAATCAGAAACATGCACATTACAATAAAATAACAAAACGAATCATTTGGTTTGGATTTTCTTATGAAAACAGATAGCATTAGTTTTTTGTTCCAAATACTTAATATTATCATTATCTTCCCCATGCAAAATAAAAATATGGTAAAAAGAGGAGGAAAGAAAGAAAGAGGGGAGGCAAAAATTTTTACTTTTTATTTTTTTTTCTCATTACAAAATAAGCAAGGGAGAGAGAGGTGAAGGAACGTGTAGCCTTCACAAATACAAAAAAAAAAAAAAAAAATATATATATATATATATATACATAGACATCATTGTTAACATGCGAGAGAAGTATGGTAGTAAATAAGACAAAAAAAAAAAAAGATAAGGATAAATATGTAATCAGCCTAGGTTAAGTTAATAAACACATTGTAAAATCATCAAAAATCATTATTACACAATCATACACAAACACACAACTGACTTGACGAGACGATACAACAAGAAAACGGAAAACGGCCCAAAATCAAACACCGGAACAACCCACAGGAACTACAGATGGAAGATGGTCAAGAAAATGGAGAACAACAACAGCTGTTTTCCCCGGGAAGGAAGCAGCTCGACGGTCGTCTTCGCTACCCTCTCGGGGGGAGGAGTTGTAACGTGGTGCTCACCACGTTACACGTACTCTCTGCGACACCTCACAGAGAGTACACACTCACACCACACACACACACACACGCTCGAGCAACACTCCCGAGACACACGGCTCGGAAGGGGAAAAGTCCGATAGGGACCCCGCTGGAGATCCTGAAGAGCGGAGCACAGCACTATTAATTGGGTCACCGGTGATTGCACGACTATCCCCTGACGGTGAGCAACGAAGGCGTGAAGGAAGAGCAAAGAGAGTGAAGAAGCGAAGTGGCAAGGAGTAATCCGGAACCCGGACACTACCCCGGCTCCGAGATACCTTCCACCCGGGAAGACAAAAAGGGAGGAAGATCGGACGAGGACCCCCGAAAGTACGCACAGAGATCAGAGAAGGAGTAACAACGAAAGGACGACCAAGACATCCGGAACCCCTCACGAGACGAAGACAAGGAGGAAGGACCCGGAAGAACGAGGGAAGAGATCCGGACTAACACGCGAGAAGAAGAGGAGAGAAGGAAGGACAATTGCACCCGGACGACACGCGGGACGGACACACACACACTCACACACACATACATCCATTCACATCACCCATTTCACGGGAAAATAAACTGAAGCTACATAAGGTATTGGTGAAGGTTTTGCGTTTTTTCATTTACTTCCTTTCTTTGCGGTTTTTTGTTTACAACCACAAGGTACAAAAGCACGCACCTTGTTATAATTTATAATTGGATTATAATTGGCGCCCGAACAAAGTTCGGAAGTGTCGGAAAAAAAAAAAAAAAAAAAAAAGTGAAATAAATAAATATGAATTAAATAAACTTTTGGGAGAATTTGCATAATCGACACTTCCGAAGGGTGACGGATGCTTTTTGGGAATAGCTTTGCTTGCACTCTCTTTCTTTCTTTCAACGGCTTCGCTTTAAAACATATACATATACACAGTCAAAAATTATTAATTTAAAAAAAAAAAAATAAATAATAATAAAATAATAAATAAATAAAATTAAAATTAGAATAAACTAAATCGTAACCGAAATTTGGAAAAATATTCGGTTAAGAAAAGATAGTTTCGAACCGTGTGTAGAAAAAAAGATAAACACACGGTCCGAGAACTAAAGCGGATAGCGAAGGAACAAAGAAATTCCAACGCTTATCAGCCAAGACATAAACAGGGCTAGCTGAGTTAAGCAGCCTTGCTTATGGGTATACATTTCACCAAGTATTATTTCAAAAGGAATTATATTCAAGAGAAGGATATTTGAAATATTACTTAAAGAAAATCAAAACCAACGGTTCGCAAATTGAAAACATATATACAAACACTTACACAATTTGAAACACACATACTATTACAAGAATTATTCACACGCAAAATACAAAAGTAACACACAGCACAATTTAGGACATATACAAAAAAAAAAAAAAAAAAAAAACATTATAAACATTAAACAATTGAATTTTTGAAATAAGATAATTTTTTTTTTTTTCACAACTTTTCAGATCGAAACTTTAAAATATTACACTTGTGAATTTTTTACACGAAATAGTTCTCACAAATATCACCAAAAAACTTTAGAAACATTATTAACATTAAATAATTGAATTTTTGAAATAAGATAATTTTTTTCACAAATTTCAGATTGAAACTTTAAAACATTACACATTTGAATTTTTTTTTACACGAAACAGTTTTTCACAAATATCACCAAAAAACTTTAGAAACATTATTAACATTAAATAATTGAATTTTTGAAATAAGATAATTTTTTTTCACAAATTTCATATTGAAACTTTAAAACATTACACATTTGAATTTTTTACACGAAACAGTTTTTCACAAATATCACCAAAAAACTTTAGAAACATTATTAACATTAAATAATTGAATTTTTGAAATAAGATAATTTTTTTTTCACAAATTTCATATTGAAACTTTAAAACATTACACATTTGAATTTTTTACACGAAACAGTTTTTCACAAATATCACCAAAAAACTTTAGAAACATTATTAACATTAAATAATTGAATTTTTGAAATAAGATAATTTTTTTTTCACAAATTTCATATTGAAACTTTAAAACATTACACATTTGAATTTTTTACACGAAACAGTTTTTCACAAATATCACCAAAAAACTTTAGAAACATTATTAACATTAAATAATTGAATTTTTGAAATAAGATAATTTTTTTCTTTCACAAATTTCATATTGAAACTTTAAAACATTACACATTTGAATTTTTTACACGAAACAGTTTTTCACAAATATCACCAAAAAACTTTAGAAACATTATTAACATTAAATAATTGAATTTTTGAAATAAGATAATTTTTTTTCACAAATTTCATATTGAAACTTTAAAACATTACACATTTGAATTTTTTACACGAAACAGTTTTTCACAAATATCACCAAAAAACTTTAGAAACATTATTAACATTAAATAATTGAATTTTTGAAATAAGATAATTTTTTTTTTCACAAATTTCATATTGAAACTTTAAAACATTACACATTTGAATTTTTTACACGAAACAGTTTTTCACAAATATCACCAAAAACTTTAAAAACATTATCAACATTAAACAATTGAATTCTTGTAATAAGAGAATTTTTTTTTCACAAATTTCAGAAGGAAAGTTTAAAATACCACATATTCGATTTTTACAGGATACAATTTTCAAAAATTTCACCAAAACTTTAAAAACATTATTAACATTAAACAATTGAATTTTGGAAATAAGATAGTTTTTTCACAAATTTCGGATAGAAAACTTTAAAATAGAAACTTTAATTTAGGAAGATTACTAACAATAAACAATTGAAATTTTTGTCTCGAATATAACATTTAAATTAAAAAACATTATACACTTAAATTGTTTACACAATACAACCTTTACAAATATAATTAACATTACAAAATTGAATTTAGCTGACACTGTACAGTGTTCAAAGGTACATTACAACTGGGGAAATATTATAAATTAAAATTTTAGAACACAACACAATCATAATATATAACTTGTTAAGAGGATTAGTAATATTATAGCATAAAGTAAGAAAGATGCCTAAAAAGGTAGGAGAAAAGGAAACACGCAGGTTAGGTAATAACGAAGAAATCCCGGAAATACAATTGGATAACACGACAATTAACACAAACGACGACACTGACAACGAACAAGAGACAATGACAGAAAAAACAAAATTAACAACAATAGATGAAACCAAGGAAGACCCAGTAAATCAACCACAAACAGGTATAAGGTTCACAGTCCCACTACACCAATCCACACCAATGATACATAGACAGACACAAAATGTAACGTACAGTACTCAAGGGGCAATCCCAAAAACAAAAAAAATTACTGCAAATACGAATCAAGACAAGAACAAAAAAGACGAAACAGATGAAACAATGGGAAATCAAGAAGTACTAGTACTAAATAAAAAATTACAATTATTGGAAGAAAGACTAAATACGCAAACAGAAACCCAAAATTTACAATTTCAAATGCTAATGCAGAACATGCAAGAATTAATAGAGAACACACAAATAAAAGACAAAAGGGGGGAAGAACAAAACATACGAGACGAACCACAAATAACAAATCAAAATAGGACACAATTATATAGACAAAATACAGAACAAATTGAAACGCACAGACAACTTAACAGAACACAAATAGAACCAAATGAAATATCAGTACTAACACAATCGATTATGCAACAAACAAAAAACACGACAATAGCTGCAATCAAGGAATCAAAAGTAAAATTCAAAGGGGAACCGGAGGAAAATCCCCAAGAATTCCTAGATTCCATAGTAGAACTGGGAATAATTTACGACATAACATTAGAAAATATTTTACCATGTCTGGCTTACATCTTCAAGGATACGGCCTTGCAATGGTACAAAATTAATAAAAAAAATTGGAGGAACTGGCAGCAGTTCGAAGAAGCCTTTCGAACTGAGTATGATGCGCCAACCTTTCAGAAAAAATTAAAATATAAAATCAAAGGCATAACGCAAAACGAAAATGAGATAATAACGAAATTCATTACACGGTATAGAACTCTAATAAATCAAAAAACCCCATCATACACATTAACACAACAATTAGACATGACATACTTAAGATTGACACCAGAATACACAAACCACATAAAGCGAACGGATTTCCACTCGTTTGAACAATTAATAAAATTAGGAAAAGAACTAGAAAAGTTCAAAACAGAACGAGAGGAAATCGATCGATTTAACAACCAAAATTACAAACAAAACACAAATTACAAACAAAACACAAATTACACACAAAACACAAGTTACACACAAAAACCTAACTACACCCAAAAACCAAACTACACACAAAACACGAATTACACACAACACCCGAATTACACACAAAGACCAAAGTACACACAAAATTTGAACTATACACAAAACCCAAACTATGTACACAATCAAAACTACAAACTAAATACACAAGACAGTAGACAAGCGACACAAAAAGACAATACAGAGATAGAACCGGACCATTGTACAAATTGTGGAAATCCCAACCACATATTAGAACACTGCAGATTATCATTTAGCCCATTTTGCTATAAATGCAAAAAACAAAACACCCTAGCAAAATTTTGCCCCAGGTGTACAAAAAACGAAGTTTGAGCACCCTTGAGGTGACCGAAGGGTACTCAAACAAGAAAACAAAGGGGTCACGACAAAACCAAAAAGATCAATCGACGGAAAAAACACAAACAGACACACCTTTAATAGTAAACACAATAATAAATAACAGAAAACAAACAAACACAGTCCCCGTAGTATCACCAAAAGATCCAAGATGGTTCCTACAAATACAAGTAGGAAAGAATAGGAAAACCATCGAAGCCCTAGTAGACACAGGGGCGGTGAACTCGTTTGCTGGGAAAAAAGTAATTAAAACAGTATTAGAAGAAAATTGGAACATAGATAAAATAGATGAAAAAATAGTAACCGCAAACGGGTCCACCGCACAAATATTAGGCACAGCAACAGTGCCAATAACAAATAATGGGAAAACCGACACATTAGACATCAGATTGATGGAAGAACTATCCATAGATTTTATCCTAGGAATGGACTACATAAGAAAAGCAGGTTTAGTAGCAAATTTCAAACTAAACCTGTGGTCATTCGACAGCTCCCCGGATAAATTTTTTCCCATTGTTTGGCCACAACCGCAACACACTACAGACAAAAACCCCGACAGACAAACAACAGACACAGACAATAAACCAACGAAATGCTCTTCAATTTCAAGACTAACGAACAAACAAAGAACACAACTACAAAATTTCCTACAAAACACACTACCACAAAAATCGGATAAATTGGGAACGACACATTTAGTAGAACACTACATAGATACACAAAGCAGTAATCCAATTAAACAAAAGGGGTACCCAATGTCTCCCAGAATGTTCGATATAATAAGTAAGGAGGTTGATGAAATGTTAAAAAATGACATAATCGAACCTTCAAGGAGCAATTGGGCCAACCCTATAGTAATCGTCAAAAAACCGAATGGAAAGCACAGATTCTGCTTGAACTTCAAAAAAGTTAATGAAGTAACTAAAAAGGACGTATATCCTCTGAGATACATAGATTCAATATTGGATAAATTAAGATCAGCAAAATATATTTCGAAAATAGATTTATCACAGGCATATTTTCAAATACCCCTAGCCAGGGAATCAAAGGAAATAACGGCGTTCCGGATCCCGGGAAGAGGATTGTTCCATTTTAAAAGAATGCCATATGGCTTAACAAATGCACCAGCAACCTTCCAAAGGCTGCTGGATGAAATAATCCCACCGGAGATGGAACCATACGCCTTTGCATACATTGACGACATAATAATAGTGACCAACACATTTGAGGAACACATAAGATGGTTAACAACAGTGATAAACAGAATAAAAGAGGCAAATTTAGAAATCAATTTAGAAAAAAGCGAATTCGGTTGCTCAGAAGTTAGGTTCCTAGGTTATATCGTCAACGAAAACGGATTACAGATAGACAAAGACAAGACTCGACCAATACAAGAATACCCCACACCAAAAAACACAAAACAAATACAGAGATTTCTGGGACTAGCCTCTTGGTATAGGAGATTCATCCCTCACTATTCGGATGTCATAGCCCCATTAACCAAGTTATTAAAAAAGAAAGCAAAATGGGAATGGGCAAGAGAACAAGAAGAGGCGATGAACACAATCCAAAACATCTTAATAACACCACCCGCTTTATCGTGCCCAGACTTCTCGGAAACATTTACAGTACAGACGGACGCTAGCAACAATGGTCTGGGAGCAGTTCTAACTCAAAATTTCGAAGGAATAGAACACCCCATAGCATATGCAAGTAGAATGCTCTCAGATCAAGAGAAACGCTACACAACAACAGAAAAAGAATGCTTGGCAGTGGTGTGGGCGGTCAAAAAATTTAGACCCTATATAGAAGGGTACAAATTTGTAGTAATTACAGACCACAGTTGTCTAAAATGGCTTCATAACCTAAAAAACCCCTCAGGTAGGTTAATGAGGTGGTTCTTAGAATTACAAGAACACGACTTCGAAATTATTCATAGAAAAGGCAAAATGCACGCCGTACCCGACGCACTGTCAAGACTTTTTGAACATACAAACACAGAACACACGAACTTAGAACAAACAAACGTAGGAAAAAAACAACCAACAAACCCAGCACAAGAACATATATACACCACCCACAACACACAACACACACCCAATGCAAATGCAATGAACCTAACAAACACACAAAACAACGACAAGACAAATACACAAACAACAGACACGAAAACAATACTAAATAGGTGGTACGAAAGGAAGTACCAAACAGTCCTAAACAACCCAGGGAAACACAGGGATTGGAAAATAGAAAATAACAATCTATACATACACAGACGAAACGAAACATATTCAGACATAATAAGAGACCCTAATCCTGAATGGAAATTGGTGTTACCACACCATTTAATAAAAGCAATATTAAAAGAAAACCATGACAGTCCAGAAGCGGGGCATCAAGGGATAGAAAAAACATACGATAGGATATCGAGAAATTATTACTGGCTGGGCATGTACGGCGACATAGCGCAATATGTGCGGAAATGCCAAACATGCCAAACATCAAAAGCATCACAACAAAAACCATATGGAATAATGGGACACAGAGTAATTGATGAACCCTGGACCATGGTAGCAACAGATTTAATGGGACCATTTCCTCAATCGAAATCAGGAGCAAAATATATATTAGTGTTTCTGGATTTATTTACAAAATGGGTAGAAATCATTCCCCTGAAAACAGCAACAGGACAAAATATTAAAAAAGCATTCCTAGAAACAGTAATATATAAATTTGGAACACCAAAAGTATTATTTAGTGATAATGGAACACCCTATATAAATAAAATTATAAAAGACATGACTGAGACATACGGGATAACACACACGACAACACCACCATACCACCCACAGGCAAACCCAGTAGAAAGGGTGAATAGAACACTAAAGGCAATGATAATAGCGTTTTTGGGAAAAAACCATAATGAGTGGGATTCACATTTACACGAATTTCAGTTCGCACTTAATACTAGTAAACATACGTCGACACAACACACACCAGCCTTCCTAAACCTAGGAAGAAATCCACTACCACCACATAATTACAGATCCCAAGCAGACAAAACAATAATAGACAGGACGGACTTAGACACCTGGACCAACGAAATCAAAAAACTGTCGATATCACAAGACGAAACACGAAAAAACCTACAGACAGCACACAACAAACTGATACAACACTACAACCCCCATAAATTAGAAGAAAAATTTAAAATTGGAGAGAAGGTTTTAAAAAGAAATTACACATTATCCTCAGGAGCAAAAAACATATCGGCAAAATTAAATCCAAAATATATAGGACCGTTCATGATATCAAAAATAATTTCAGACAACATTCTGGAACTAATAACTATGGAAGGGAAGAAAATAGGAAAAATTCACACGAAAGATATAAAAAAATTTAAAGAATAAAGAAATTAAATCAGACATTAACAGATAATTAAATAAAAATGGCATTTTTCCACAGATGGCAGAAGGGGGAGAACACATACACACACCCATCACACGGGGACCACCCTCAATCAAAGGAACACCACAACACATTACACACAACAAACAAGGAAACATAAACCAAGAAGAAGTTAGGCAGAGACACTATCTACAAGGGCAGCAAAACCTAAATTTTCAAGTAACAAAAGCTCATGTAGAGAGAACGAGGAACAAAAATAACTTCGACATGTTCAGGAGAAAACGTTTATATGAACAAGAAGGAACACAGCAAAACCTGACTGGTAACAAACAAAAACACGTACTAATTGACACCATTACACGACAGATTAGAACAAAACCCCCACACACTCTAACAGACACAAGCACAGAACAAATACCACACATACTGACCGGAACAAAACCGAAACACACACTAATTGACACCTTTACACCTCAGATTAGAACAAAACCGTCACACACTCTAACAGACACAAGCACAGAACAAATACCACACATACTGACCGGAACAAAACCGAAACACACACTAATTGACACCTTTACACCTCAGATTAGAACAAAACCGTCACACACTCTAACAGACACAAGCACAGAACAAATACCACACATACTGACCGGAACAAAACCGAAACACACACTAATTGACACCTTTACACCTCAGATTAGAACAAAACCGTCACACACTCTAATAGACACACGCACAAAACAAATAACACACAGACTGACCGAAACAAAACCAAAACACACACTAATTGACACTTTCACACCACAGACACAACGAAAACCAATGGTATTACAAGCAAGACACACACTAGTACAGGAAACAAAACACACCATATCAAACGAAGGTAAAGTACAACAAATACAAGAAAACAAAACAGAAACACCAATCCAGAGCAAACAGACTCAGAACAACGAAAAAGATCTAATAACGTGGGAAGATATTACGGAGATAAAAGAGGAAAAAGTAGAGGAGGACGAAGACGAAATAACAAAGGAAGTAACAAAAAAGTTTAATCAACAATTAGCTTTAGGTCTGTGGGAAGGCGACTGGGACAATGACGAAACGACAGACGAAATAATAAAGAAAATGAGAGAAATTAGGAAAGAATTTTTGAGGAAAAAACAAAACAAACCATAATAGATCACACTACACACAACAAAATAACAACATAAGCTTTCCACTAACACTATATGCAATACTGGGCTATGCTATGCACTTTCACGCTTACTTTCAAAGATCTAAAGAGTAGTCGTTAAAAATTAAACAATAACCATTACATATTTCAGAACAAACAGCTCACAAAATGGAAAGAGACGATTCACAACCATCGACATCAGGAACACAACACAAAAAACACGACGGAAAACAAGAAAAGACATGGGTGGAAAAAAGGATTGAAAAAGGGTTACCCCTTTTAGAAACCCCCAAAATGCCCCCCATACCATTAGACACTCAAAGACGAGAAAAAATTTATAATTTCAGTGAGAACAGAGACAGGCAGTTACGAGACCAATACTACACAAAAAACATGACAAAAAATGAACAAAAAACACAAAACGAACACGAAAAACAAAAACAAACAACCTCACTCTACACAATGACTACAACAAAGAACACAAAGACAACAATGACAACAACCAAATCGACAGACGCAACAACGGGAAAAGAAAAAGAGACAAGACAGACATTACGAGACTGGCAAAAATGGACAACGGACGCGAAAAAACGAGAATTAGAAGCAGAAAAAAGAGAAAAAGAACAACGACACTTAACAGAACAAATACAAAAAAAGAAAGAAGAATTAAAACGCCAACAAGAACAAACAGAAAAACAACAAAAAGAACTAAAACAACGCCAAGAAGAACAGGCAAAACAACAACAGGAAAAACGGGAACAACAACAAAAAAGAATAGACAAAAACAAAACACAACAGACGGACGACACACAAAACACAGAAACATTTAAACAGACAAGAACTTCACATGGAATAGTATACACCGCACCCTCACCAATAGTGCAAAGAAACCCAGCATCCTATTGGAAGCGGGTGAATACAACCCATAAAACAAGAAATTACCCACCAACTACACACAACGCAAAAAAAGAAAACAAACGAGACACGACACCACTACATACAACAACTGACAAAAAACCGATAACAGACAGAACAGACAAAAAGACGAACAAATCAGAAACATGCACATTACAATAAAATAACAAAACGAATCATTTGGTTTGGATTTTCTTATGAAAACAGATAGCATTAGTTTTTTGTTCCAAATACTTAATATTATCATTATCTTCCCCATGCAAAATAAAAATATGGTAAAAAGAGGAGGAAAGAAAGAAAGAGGGGAGGCAAAAATTTTTACTTTTTATTTTTTTTTCTCATTACAAAATAAGCAAGGGAGAGAGAGGTGAAGGAACGTGTAGCCTTCACAAATACAAAAAAAAAAAAAAATATATATATATATATATATATATACATAGACATCATTGTTAACATGCGAGAGAAGTATGGTAGTAAATAAGACAAAAAAAAAAAAAGATAAGGATAAATATGTAATCAGCCTAGGTTAAGTTAATAAACACATTGTAAAATCATCAAAAATCATTATTACACAATCATACACAAACACACAACTGACTTGACGAGACGATACAACAAGAAAACGGAAAACGGCCCAAAATCAAACACCGGAACAACCCACAGGAACTACAGATGGAAGATGGTCAAGAAAATGGAGAACAACAACAGCTGTTTTCCCCGGGAAGGAAGCAGCTCGACGGTCGTCTTCGCTACCCTCTCGGGGGGAGGAGTTGTAACGTGGTGCTCACCACGTTACACGTACTCTCTGCGACACCTCACAGAGAGTACACACTCACACCACACACACACACACACGCTCGAGCAACACTCCCGAGACACACGGCTCGGAAGGGGAAAAGTCCGATAGGGACCCCGCTGGAGATCCTGAAGAGCGGAGCACAGCACTATTAATTGGGTCACCGGTGATTGCACGACTATCCCCTGACGGTGAGCAACGAAGGCGTGAAGGAAGAGCAAAGAGAGTGAAGAAGCGAAGTGGCAAGGAGTAATCCGGAACCCGGACACTACCCCGGCTCCGAGATACCTTCCACCCGGGAAGACAAAAAGGGAGGAAGATCGGACGAGGACCCCCGAAAGTACGCACAGAGATCAGAGAAGGAGTAACAACGAAAGGACGACCAAGACATCCGGAACCCCTCACGAGACGAAGACAAGGAGGAAGGACCCGGAAGAACGAGGGAAGAGATCCGGACTAACACGCGAGAAGAAGAGGAGAGAAGGAAGGACAATTGCACCCGGACGACACGCGGGACGGACACACACACACTCACACACACATACATCCATTCACATCACCCATTTCACGGGAAAATAAACTGAAGCTACATAAGGTATTGGTGAAGGTTTTGCGTTTTTTCATTTACTTCCTTTCTTTGCGGTTTTTTGTTTACAACCACAAGGTACAAAAGCACGCACCTTGTTATAAAGTTCGTTACTAGTGGCGTCTAGACAACGTCATGCATCGAAAGAGCTCTTTTTACAAAAAAAGTATTTACATATTAAGAAGTAAGTGATCGAGCTCGCTAAGCGGCGGGCTCGTAATGGGAAGGTTCGAGGTTCGAATCTTAATCGCGGAAAAAGATTTTTTTTTTCATTTATTATTTTAAATCTATACATTGTAACAAAATCGCTCGTAGCTAGGCGAAACAGTAATAGATTGGAATAATATATTTATTCTAATCTGTTAGGTATAGATTTATTTTAATATTATTATGTAGTTTTGATTAATATAGTTTTCTAAACTAGTGGCTCTAAGCGATATTGTAATAATATAATAATAAAAATTGAGAACGTTTTATGAAAAAAAAAAAAAACATAACCAAGGGTAGGGATTCGAACCGCCGACCTTTCAACCTCGATTCCGCCGCTTAGCGAGCGCGACCACTGAACTCTACACTTGCATTAGTCTCGAACTCGCATAAAACTTAATCGCTGTTGCTCGAAACGAGAACAGGAATTAGACTTATACGAGATTCGTCGGTGGGAAATTTTTTGGGCCTTTCGGCCGCTGAAAAAAGCGAGACATCACGCATTACGTTTTGGAGTTAATAATCTGTCCAAAATCCGTGACGTTCGATAATTTGGTTTAATCGATTCGGGATCGAATCGATTTCCGTATTTTTATGAATGTGTGTTATTCGTTGATGCATAATTTAATACTAAATAGTAAAAAATTCACGGTATATACTCTATTCCATCGTCTCGATCGTCTAATAAAGTTATCAATATACTTTTATTTTTCAACCGCCATTTTAAATCTATCATACCGTCTGACAGCGTAAGCGTTTTCGTCGCGATATTTATCCTTTCCACAAGTTCTGTGGAGGTTTATTCGTACCAAAATAACAAATTTGACACAGAAAATACGAAAATTTGTCGGGATTTTCGAAGAAAAATCACCTTTATCTTTTTTTGTTTTAATTTTTAAGCAATTGACATTATTTTTCAAAACTAGCGCTGAAAATCATGGAATAAAAGGGCTCATTTGGGCCTTAAAGGGATAATTAAAATTATAAAGTATTAATGGTAATTAACTATTTTTAATTACTATATTATTCCAAATAATTGCTGATTAGCGCGGTTTTATTCGATTTAGTAATAATATATGAATTTTAGATTTTTAACGAAAAAAAAAATATATCCACGGTTGGGATTTGAACCGTGGATCTTTCGATTACCAGCCTGCAGCTTAGCGCACTCGACTATTCAATGTTAAACGCTCTTCTTTTCTCAATAGTCTTATACAGAGACAAAAACTGTCAACTTCAATTGTTTATAAACATATGAGATAATAATTTTTTGTTTTATGACAATTTTCACCCTTGTCATTACCCGCGAAGTTTCCATGCTTTACGGTTGGAATGGCACCTAATATCTGTGTGGAAAAACGTGGACGTATCGTCGGGTTGTTTGAGGCTGGACACTCTGTCGACCGAATCGCAAGGAGAATCGGTTGCAGTGTGAAAACTGTTAACCGGTGGATCCGCGCTTTTCGTGAAGGCGGAGATTGTGCCCTCCACGACCACCGCTCCCGGAACCGACGGCCGCGAATTACAACCGACGAACAGGACCGTCGCCTTATCGATGGTATCGATAGGGACCCGTTCGCGGCCGTCGGGCACGTATCCGCATCAGTCGGATTTCCGGGATCTAAGAGAACCGCAAGGCGAAGATTGCAGGAAAGCAATCGTCACTGTTATCGTCCAGCCCGTAAATTTGCACTTTATCCACAACATCGGGAGGCTCGTGTTGCGTTCGCGCTTGAACACTTGCCAACGTCCCGTGAAACCTGGGAGGTTACGATCTGGACAGACGAGAAAGTCTTCCAATCGGACACCGATCGGCGTCTTCACGTTTGGCGAAAGCCCGGACAACGTTTAAATCCAGAGTTTGTGGTTCCTTCGGATCGAAGCGGACGAATCACGTGTGGGATGTGGGGATGGACAAGTGGAGAAGTCCTTGGGAAGCTAGTGGAGATTTCTCCACGCATGGATGCCGCGGAATATATCCGCATATTGGAGGAAGTTATGCTTCCTTCAGTACGCGCGGTGTATCCTGCGGATACCATGCCGGTCATCAGGCTCGTCCAGGACAATTCCGCAGTCCACACCTCACGTCTTGTACGAGATTGGTTCGCAAGACATCCGGAGATTGAGTTGGTGCAATGGCCTGCGAAGTCACCCGACTTAAACATTATTGAAAATGTTTGGGCCGAGGTGACTCGTAGATGGGCACCTGAAAGGGAGAGGACGAGAGCAGCGATAATCGCTCATGCTCAAAGAGTTTGGGAGGAGCTCCGGCAAAACCCAAACTATTTGAGGCGTTTAATCGATTCGATCCCGAATCGATTAAACCAAATTATCGAACGTCACGGATTTTGGACAGATTATTAACTCCAAAACGTAATGCGTGATGTCTCGCTTTTTTCAGCGGCCGAAAGGCCCAAAAAATTTCCCACCGACGAATCTCGTATAAGTCTAATTCCTGTTCTCGTTTCGAGCAACAGCGATTAAGTTTTATGCGAGTTCGAGACTAATGCAAGTGTAGAGTTCAGTGGTCGCGCTCGCTAAGCGGCGGACTCGAGGTTGAAAGGTCGGCGGTTCGAATCCCTACCCTTGGTTATGTTTTTTTTTTTTTTTCATAAAACGTTCTCAATTTTTATTATTATATTATTACAATATCGCTTAGAGCCACTAGTTTAGAAAACTATATTAATCAAAACTACATAATAATATTAAAATAAATCTATACCTAACAGATTAGAATAAATATATTATTCCAATCTATTACTGTTTCGCCTAGCTACGAGCGATTTTGTTACAATGTATAGATTTAAAATAATAAATGAAAAAAAAAATCTTTTTCCGCGATTAAGATTCGAACCTCGAACCTTCCCATTACGAGCCCGCCGCTTAGCGAGCTCGATCACTTACTTCTTAATATGTAAATACTTTTTTTGTAAAAAGAGCTCTTTCGATGCATGACGTTGTCTAGACGCCACTAGTAACGAACTTTTTGATCACAGGTTCAAAAAATATCAAATTTTCAAAAAAACCGCTCTTTTTTTGGTTTTTTGCCCATAACTTTCTTAATAATGGTCGAAATTCAATTTTTTTTTCTAAATTTTCGTTTTTAGATGGCCTTTACAGAAAAAAATACAAAAAAATATTTAAAGTGTTTTGAATCGAGACTTTTGAATTTTAAGTTTTCGATCGTGTTTTTAAAACTTCCTTCCATAATTACTATTTTTTTTCGATTTTTAAAAATTCAATAAAAAAATGTTTATTTTTTTAAAATTCGGTACTGATTATTAAATTTGTAATTTTAAACTTTTTAAAAATAGGTAGTGATAATAACTTTTAGCGAAAAAAATGTTTTCCTTTTTTAAAAAGATCGGTACTGATTTTTAAATTTAAAATTTAAAATTTTCCTTAATTTTTAAAAAATCGGTACTGATAATAATTTATAGCGAAAAAAAAAGTTTTTAATCTTTAAAAATCGAAAAAAATAGTAATTATGGAACCGGACCGAGCTTTGAAGTTGCGGGATGCATAGAAGTTTAAAATAGAAAATCTTCAAGAAAATCGAAGGATACACACAGTTCTAAAAACACAATTGAAAACTGAAAATTCAAAAATCTGGATTAAAAATACTTTCAAAATTTTTTTTGGTATTTTTTTCTGCAAAGCCATCTAAAAACGAAAATTTTGAAAAAATAATAATTGAATTTCGACCATTATTAAGAAAGTTATAAGCAAAAAACCAAAAAAAGAGCGTTTTTTGAAAATTCCATATTTTTTTAACCAGTGATCAAAAAATCTCAAAATTTACGAGGAAGCCTTTTTTGACGGGTATTAAAATATACCAAAAATTTAAAAAAAAATTAAAAGAATTTTTGTTAAATCGTCCGATTTGGCGTGGAATGCCCAATATGTAAAACAAAATAAATGTATTAATTATATTTTACATTAATAAAATAAATTTATTTATTTTAGTTTACATTTATTTGATTTATATTTTCTAGAGAGATAGAGAGAGAGAGAGAGTCGCATAGGGAAAACATACGAGTGCGAGAGAGATGCTCGTATCCGTGGTGCTGCTTAGACACCAGCCGTAACGAGCGAGACGCACTTATGCATATCGTGATGGGTGCGAGTGAGACACACCAGTAAGAAGCTCCGGCATCTCGGGCCTCTAATGGTGTCTTTCAGCCGCTGAGGAGAATTCCCCCACTACGCGGCAATGCATTGTAATTTTTCTTACAGGATTTTTAATTGATATATCATTAAAAAACGCGTGAAGCTAAGCAAAAAAGTAATTTTTTGTAATAATTTATTAATTAATAGTATATAATAATATATTAATACGGTTAATATATTATTGTTACTATAATAATTATAGTATTATTGTAATAAATACATTATTAAGGTATAATAATTAATATATGTAAAATAAAATAAATTTATTGTTACATCCTATTAATTTCTCGCTTGATTTCGAGCGATTTTGTAATTATCTATGAATTTTTTAAAGTTGAGGGAACAAAAATTCATAGGTTAGCTTTGAATTTCGAATCCCGCCGCTTAGCGGGCACGGCCATTTGCTTTCTTATATATATTTTTTCTAGAGAGATAGAGAGAGCGAGTCGCATAAGGAAAACATACGAGTGCGAGAGAGATGCTCATATCCGTGGTGCTGTTTAGACACCAGCCGTAACGAGCGAGACGCACTTATGCATATCGTGGTGGGTGCGAGCGAGACACACCAGTAAGAAGCTTCGGCATCTCTGGCCTCTAATGGTGTCTTTCAGCCGCTGAGGAGAATTCCCCCACTACGCGGCAATGCATTGTAATTTTTCTTACATAATTTTCATTTGATATATCTTTAAAAAACGCGTGAAGCTAAGCAAAAAAGTAATTTTTTGTAATAATTTATTAATTAATAGTATATAATAACATATTAATACAGTTAATATATTATTGTTATTACAATAATTATAGTATTATTATAATAAATACATTATTAAGGTATAATAATTAATATATGTGAAATAAAATAAATTTATTGTTATATCCTATTAATTTTTTGTTTGATTTCGTGCGATTTTGTAATAATCTATGAATTTTTAAAACTTCAATGAATAAAAATTCGTTGGTTAAATTCGAATTTTGATTCCCGTGCCTGCGAGCCCGCCGCTCAGCGGGCACGGTCATTGGATGTAGCAAGAGTACGGCTATCTCACTACGCGATTGTCAACTGTTACGTCATCACAGTGATTTTCAACCTGCGGCTCCGCTGACTCCATTATCGCCCCTTAGTGTACGATGTGAAAATCTGCTATTTCAAACATGAATGATTTTTTTATGTAACGTCACTTCCTTATTATAATACATATATCAATCTGAAAGTCTCACTAACTGTCCGTTTTGATTTGTTATAACAAGAATTGCTTCTTTTTGTGTAAAAATAAAACAAAAAATGGAAAAAAGAAGGAAAATTACATTTATAAATAATATAGAAAATCGGAAAGGCTACTGTGGAGCACTGCGTTTCACCTATATAGGCCAGTCGGTAGAGAATACAAACAGCCTTTTTCTGACAAAAATTAGTAACAGCAAACCGATTGTCCGATTACATAATAGGCGATGCGTAGATTAATAGGTATATGTTTTTCACTCAAAACTCTGGTCCCCTTGCTTGTTATAAACAATTTAATGCAAAAAAATCGACTTTTTCGTCATTTTTAACCGACTGCGAAAAAGGAGGAGGTTACTCAATTCGACATGTATATTTTATAAAAAGATTTGAATACTTGAGGTTTTGTACTACAAAACCTCAACTATTCAAATCTTTTTTTTAAACAATTTAATGTTTTTTTAAAATGTTATTTTAAAATAACATGTTATTTTAGAGATTTTATTCTAGGAATTAAAATCTTATTTTAAAAAAACATTAAATTTAAAAAAAAAATAAAAATCGGTCTTGTACTACAAAACCTCAACTATTCAATTCTTTTTCAAAATTACATTTAAAAAAAACATTAAATTGTTTTAAAAAAGATTTGAACATTTGAAGTGTTGTAGTACAAGAACTCCATTATTCAAATCTTTTTTAAAAATAAAAATCGGTCTTGTACTACAAAACCTCAACTATTCAATTCTTTTTTAAAAATAACATTAAAAAAAACATTAAATTGTTTTAAAAAAGATTTGAATAATTGAGGTTTTGTAGTACAAGACCTCAACTATTCAAATCTTTAAAAAAAAAAATCGGTCCTGCGGTAACGCATACAGACCTGCCCGAAAAAAGCGCACTGAAAAATTCGGACCGCGATTGTAAAAAACTAATTATCCGACCATCTCTGATTTTTTCACATATAAAGAACACATTAATATTAGGGGTACCGAAAAGTAATCAAAATTTGTTCACAAACTAACTGTGGTGAGCTCATTGAAGAAATTTTGATTACTTTTCGGTACCCCTAGTATTTATTAAGTGTTTTTTTATTACGTACATAATTTACGCAATGTTTACTAATAGGTACTTTTACCTTATTTTAGTTATTTAAAAATTGGTATTTTCGTCAAAAATCGAGAATTTTTTTGATTCGATCGAGTCATGCAGAAAAAAATATACATTTTAACGTGTAAAAGCATTCTAGACTTGTATTGTCGCTGCGCCGTTGTTTTTTTCCTCACACATATAGTAACAACCGTTTTTTAAACCTCGTCAAACCTCAAAAAAAACCGTGCTTTTCTTTATTATTTGGATTACGTGCTTTCTTTTAAGGTTGGTTTCTTTATTTAATATTAATTTTTAATATCTAATTTCATTATGAAACCTTTCTTAGCCTCAAAACACAGCACGTTCTGTTGTGAGGTTATATCGTTTATTTCGACATTAATTCTTTGAAGTACTTCAGAGAATTAATGTAACTTATTAAATATTATTATAAATATTCAATAAACTCAATATGAGATTCCAATTTGCAACAGATTCATCTCATTGAGTGAGTAGAATCTGCTGCTTTCCTCAAAACGGATGTATATCCGCTTTGAGGTTATATAGCATCATCATGCATCTTTGGATCATGAAACGTTAATTAATCTGATAAATTCATATTTTATAGATGAATTGATGCTAATCAATTAACTCATTTATTTGTCATTGATTCGACTCATTGAATGAGCCGAATCTGCTGTTATATTTTCCTCGGATCGGTTGCATCTCCGTCTCGAGGTTGCTTTCCTTATTTCTTTCCCAATCATCATGAATTCTCGGATCAATGATGATTGAGATTTGAAAGATATTTATTTTTATAATTATTATTAACGCTCTAACAAGCTTGGCTTGCCGGAACGTTACAATATATATCTATGGAAACTCAAATTTATATCTTTGTAAACTTTGAAACTTTGAAATTTATATCTTTGGAAATATGGAACTTTCAAATTGATATCTTTGATAACTTTGAAATTTGTATCTTTTGGAACTTTGAAATTGATATTTGTAGAAACTTTGTAATTTGTATCATGGGAAACTATGAATACTTGAAATGTATATCTTTGGAAATATGGAAACTTTGAATTTGATATTTTTGGAAATACGGAAATATGGAAACTGTAAATATTTCAAAATTTGTATCTTTGGAAACTTGGATATTTGGAAATATGGAAATATGAAAACTGTAAGTAATTGGAAATTTGTATCTTTAGAAACTTTGAAATTGATATCTTTAGAAACGTTGAAACTTTGAAATTTATATTTTCAGAAACTTTGAAATTTGTATTATTGGAAACTATGAACACTTGAAATTTATATCTTTGGAAATATGGAAACTTTGAATTTGATATTTTTGGAAATACGGAAATATGAAAACTATAAATATTTCAAAATTTGAATCTTTGGAAACTTCGATATTTGGAAATATGGAAATATGGAAACTGTAAATATTTCAAAATTTGTATCTTTGGAAACTTGGTATTTGGAAATATGGAAACTGTAAGTATTTGGAAATTTGTATCGTTGGAAACTTTGAAACTTTAAAATTTGTATCTTTAGAAATATGAGAACTTTAAAATTGATATTTTTGGAAATACGGAAATATAGAAACTCTAAATATTTAGAAATATGGAACTTTGAAATTGATGTTTTTGGAAATACGGAAATATTGAAACTGTAAATATTTCGAAATTTTTATCTTTGAAATTTTTGTCTTAGGAAACTTTAAAATTTATATCTTTGGAAATATGGAAACTTTGAAATTGATATTTTTGGAAATACGGAAATATGGAAACTAAATATTTCGAAATTTGTATCTTTGGAAACTTGGATATTCGGAAATATGGTAATATGGAAACTGTAAGTATTTGGAAATTTGTATCTTTGGAAACTTTGAAATTGATATCTTTAGAAACGTTGAAACTTTGAAATTTATATTTCTAGAAACTTTAAAATTTGTATCATTGGAAACTATGAACACTTGAAATTTATATCTTTGGAAATATGGAAACTTTGAATTTGATTTTTTTGGAAATACGGAAATATGGAAACTGTAAATATTTCAAAATTTGTATCTTTGGAAGCTTGGATATTTGGAAATATGGAAACTGTAAGTATTTGGAAATTTGTATCTTTGGAAACTTTGAAACTTTGAAATTTGTATCATTTGAAATTATGAATACTTGAAATTTATATCTTTGGAAACTTTGAGACTTTAAAATTTATATGTTTAGAAATATGAAAACTTTGAAATTGATATTTTTGGAAATACAGAAATATTGAAACTGTAAATATGTCGAAATTTGTATCTTTGAAATTTGTGTCTTAGAAAACTTTAAAATTTATATCTTTGGAAATATGGAAACTTTGAAATTGATATTTTTGGAAATACGGAAATATGGAAACTGTAAATATTTCGAAATTTGTATTTTTGGAAACTTGGATATTTGGAAATATGGAAATATGGAAACTGTAAGTATTTGGAAATTTGTATCTTTAGAAACTTTGAAATTGATATCTTTAGAAACGTTGAAATTTTGAAATTTATATTTTCAGAAACTTTGAAATTTGTATCATTGGAAACTATTGTCAAAGAGGTTAGCGTAAATAACGGATGTTTATTTGCACCAACTGGTACTTAGGTTGCTACAGGGAAGTAATAAATTTGAACACAGTAAAGATAGATATAAGCTCGTATACGAGGTGAAGCTCTGCGAGATCCGAACCCGACGCTGGTCTCCTTCGCAATGACGATGAAACGGCAGAGAACCCGAGGTGTCGCCACCGTAGACGGGCGATCCGTGTAGCGCGGGTTAAACCGCGCGATTCGAACGCAGGCGATCTTCAATAACTATGAACACTTGAAATTTATATCTTTGGAAATATGGAAACTGAATTTGGAATTTTTGGAAATACGGAAATATGGAAACTGTAAATATTTCGAAATTTGTATCTTTGAAATTTGTGCCGTAGGCACACTTTGAAATTTATATTTTTAGAAACTTTGAAATTTGTATCATTGGAAACTATGAATTCCTTTTTTATATCTTTGGAAACTTCAAAATTTTAAAATTTATATCTTTAGAAATATGAGAACTTTAAAATTGATATTTTTGGAAATACGGAAGTATGGAAACTCTAAATATTTGGAAATATGGAACTTTGAATTTTGTATCTTTGTAAACTTTGAATATTTGGAAATATGAAAACTTTGAAATTTGTATCTTTGGAAATATGGAAACTTTGCATATTTGGGAATGTTGGAATTTGCGAATTTGGTAATTTACAAACTTGGAAATTTGGATATTTCGAACTTTGGATCTAATAATATTATTTTAATGGTACTTATTAATATATAGATGTACATTTTTATGTGACATGAGAGTTTGGAATTGTGATTAGTACTAGATTTCGAATTAGTTGTAAGTACCAGAGGCGTCCAAAAAGACGTGGGCTGGAATTTTGAATTACTTATTGATATCAGAGGCGTCTAAGGAGACGTGTGCTGGATTTTCGAATTACTTATTAGTACCAGAGGCGTCCAAAAAGTCGTGGGCTGGAATTTTGAATTACTTATTAGTACCAGAGGCGTCCAAAGAGACGTGGGCTGGAATTTCGATTACTTATTAGTACCAGAAGCGTCCAAAAAGACGTGGGCTGGAATTTTGAATTACTTATTAGTACCAGAGTCGTCCAAAGTGACGTGGGCTGGATTTTCGAATTAGTTGTAAGTACCAGATGCGTCCAAAGTGACGTGGGCTGGAATTTCGAATTAGTTATTAGTACCAGAGGCGTCCAAAGAGACGTGGGCTGGAATTTCGAATTAGTTATTAGTACCAGAGGCGTCCAAAGAGACGTGTGCTGGATTTTCGAATTAAATGTGCGCATTTTGTGCGCGCCGCTTATAAGCGGCGCTCGTACCCACAGGTCATTTTGTGCGCGCCGCTTATAAGCGACGCTCGAAGCGAAAGGGTTAAGATTTAATCACCTCTACGTAACAAGATTTTTCAGTCTTAGAAGTTACGCGTTGGTGATGAAATCTATATTACCGACCGTTGCACTTGTTGAGATGAAAATTTCACATGATAAGAGCTTCGCTAGTTTACTGTATTACCGACCGCAGTTCTAGTATACCAGAATGCTACTTGTGTTCGCAATCGTCTCCAGCATCCCCTTAAGTGTATTTGAATATATGTTGTACATGCATTTATCAATGCATATATTTATACATTTATTTCAATTAATTAGAATTACATTATTATTGCAAGTGCATGCTACTTGATCCTGCAGAGTGCATATATGTGAGTAAACTGGAATTTATCATGTTAATAATAATGATAATAATTTATGAATGTGAGGTGAACAATAAGTATGTGTTTATCCACAAAATATGGTACAAATATTAAAATCATAAACTTAATATTTCACTAAAAACTTTTTTTTAAATTTTCCAGGAAACATGTTTTTTGTGCTTTGTCGTAAGGTTCGAGAAGTACCGATTGACAAATTTGCCTCGACAAGGTCTCATTTTATTCGGAGGAAGACCCTTTATGGAATAAGTGTGGGAATTTTTGAAGAAATAAGTAAAAAAAAAGTTACAACACTTTTTGTAACGTAATTTTGATATTTGATTTGTGTTTGAGTTTAAAAAATTTTAAACTTTTGTAGTTTTTTTTCTTTTCAGATTCCCATACTCATGCTATAAAGGATGGTCTTCCAATGAAAATAAGCTATTGTGGAGTCAAATCGGTCAATCGTTGCTCCTCGTACCTTACGACAAATGGAAATTTTTAATAAATTTCTAGTATGTTTATACTACATACTAGGGATTTGAAAAAAATCATTTAGTAAGTATTTAGTAATACTATTTTGAATATATATTTATCAAATATATTTCCATAAAAAAAGGTATGAAAAAAAATTTGTGCGTGACTGTATATTGGAGCGTTTCTCCAATTCCAAATAAACGTAAACGAGTCGGAACCTAGTTGGCAGATTATGATTAACTTTCAACCGCTCGGACGGACAATGAACATTTATTTTACTCTCAAAGCAAAAAGTCAATAACAAAGTCTTAGGGTTCGCGTCAACGGTGCGAAGACGCAGGCTAAACCTGAGAGCGCAGGTGCGCTTAAAGTACTAGAAGCGTGAAAGCGCGTAATTACGGAGCGCAGGGCTCTTAAATGAGGTTAAACTAAATGCAGGGCTCTTAAACTATCCTAACGCTAGATGAGCCGCGAAAGACTAAGCGTATGAGCGCTTAGATGCCGAAAGATTGGCGGAACGAAAAATAGGGCTAATCCCTGAGAGGAGAGCCAACCCAGGAACACCTCGAGTCGTCCCAAGAAAACTACTAGGAAGTGCGAACACCGCACTTAAGGGGGAACAACAGTGTGACAGTAGTAGAAATAGGCGATATTTATGATTTTATTTTTATTCACTCGTGTACTCCACGAATGTCAGTGTTAAAGGGTTAAAGAATACGTACTTTGAACTATGTTTAAAAATTTTTTTATAAAGAAATATATATTTTGTAGTACATTTATAGTGGTCGCTGTAATACGCTGCACGAAAGAGGCGCGTTACTGGTTGTCATCATAATTCGCTTATCGATGATCTAAAAATCAAAAGGAAAACACTGTTTTAATCTACATTAGTATGGCTTCAGTTAAGCGTACCCGATTTTTGAAAAACGAATTATTGTTAAAATTGCAATTCTCCAAAGAAAATTCCCAAAAAAGAGAACCAAAAAATTCTTCCTTTCAGAGAGAAAGAAAAATAGTTAATATGAATATATAAAAAAATCCGTACGCTTAACTGAAGCCATACTAATATAGACTAAAACAGTGTTTTCCTTTTGATTTTCGGATCATCAATAGGCGAGTTATGATGACAACCAGTAAAGTGCCTTTTCCGTGCAGCGTATTTACAGCGACCAACTACAAAATATATATTTCATTTAAAAAAAAACTTTTAAACGAAGTTCAAAGTACGTATTCTTTAACCCTTTCAGACTGACATTTGTGGAGTACATGAGTGAATAAAAAAAAATATCAAAAATATCGCCTATTTCTACTACTGTCACACTGTTGTTCCCCCTTAAAGGAAAGCGAACACCGCTTTTCAGGTGAGGAAGAGTTGCGAACACCGCAACCTAACTAGCTCACGAGAACTCCTCGTGGGATGGATTGGATAGTGGGAATTACTATGTTCGAACCGAGCTGAAAACGGCATGAAGTTTCCCGTGTGAGAGGCTCGGGCTCCGCGAGCGACTGCTGAAAACGACGGCGATCTCGCCGATTTTGATAGTCTCGGTACGCCGGCGCGAGTGGGGACGAGTTCGTAGCAAGAGGGGGAGACTGTCCGGCGAGGCCCGGCTCTGACTCCTGGTTTCCCCCCTGGTTTGAGCCGATCTCGAACAAAATTAATATACTTTTTTTTTACAGGTGACTTAACCCCCTTAAGGATTAATAGTATCGAAGGAAGCAGACAATTTTAATTTTAATCTTGTAGAAAAATAAATCACTAATACCTGATATTTCATCAACGATCTGATCATTTGCTTGATCGTCCTCATCTGAAGAATCTTGTAATCTACCCTGTACGACTTCCAGCAGTTTCGAAATATTACATACCTCTCTGCTTAAGATAGATTGTCTATAATGACTTTTATGAATATCTTTAGCGTGACCCATGAAATTTGTCAAGTCAGAAATGTCATTTTCTTCAAGATTCAAGGTAGTGCACATTGTGGCAACATGTTTTCTTAGATTAGTCCCACGTAAGGATTTCGGATTTTCCGCACCACAATCTTCTGAAAACCACATTAATTCACAGGCCCGTAGATATTGAAAATCGCCTTTCAACATTCCGGGAATTCCGAAGAGATATGGAATCTTTGAATTAACTTTAGCTGCTGTATGATGGCTTAGAAGAAGCTCTAAACATTTCAATACTTCCTTTTGGAGCAATACAGGAACAGTAAGACTTAACTTGCCAAGAATCGTAAAGCGGACGTATTTACTCGCTGCTGTCTTTTCTTCAGCAGTAAATTGTTTATAGGCTTTCCCAATAGTATTTTCATCAATTTTTTGATAATTTTTAAAGTCTTCAATTAATGTGCGCTCGATTTCACTCGCTCTACGTCGATTGAAGACCTGTATCCAAACAAGACATCCTTCTGCCAAAGACATCCAAGCAGTATACGAAAAATTCTTTTTATGTGTAATACTGGCAGCTTTTATTAATTCTTGCAAAAACTTCTGTAGCTTTCCTATGTCGCTTGCAGATGGTAAAATTACTTTCGACAATCTTTTATTTTTAAAATGAGTTTCAATAGCTGTTCGCATGACAGCCGACGAATAATCTTCGGTTAGTAAATTTGTAAAATCTTCAACAAAATTCTGTTTTTCTTTATCTTGTTTTCTTATGCATATAGAAATGCATAGTTTTGCAATCTGTTTAAGCAAAGTTCCTAGACTTGTGGCTAGTGACGGAATCTTGAAGCAATTTCCCGACTCGTTTAGTCCGGCTGACGACTGGATTGTAGAGATGCATGAATCATAGTTCTTTGGATAAAAAACTGACATGAAATCGTTGATACCATTGTTTTGTTTACTCAACTCCAGAAGAAATCGACCAAGTTGTCGCAACTTCTGCCGAATCATATCGAAGTGACGCGGGTCCTTGTGTTATGTCTATTAACATAAATTTCAAGAATATCTCTATAGAGACCAGTCATTCTAAAAACGCCTCCAACTAATTAAGCGGTCGATATCCGAAATAAAAAAAAATGGCTGAAACCTGTGTATTGTTTACGTTAGTATGATAGGAGGTTTTAGAAAAAAAGTCATATTATTCAACAATTATACTGTAAACTGCCAATTTTTTTAGAAAGTTTAATAATTTTAAGCGTTGTGAACTAATTATAATACAACTTTAACATGCATTTTTCACCTCGGTCAAAAAAATTGAGACACAAAATAAAATGCGTGGTCCCAGGTTGTGATAGTGACAGCAATAATGGCGCACTTCGATTTCATCGAATACCGAATGCAGGTAGTACACAAATTCGGCGTGTAAATTTATTTAATAAAGTGAAATTAATAGACAAAGGCTTGGAATGGATGAAAATTTTGAAGATTCCATCAAAAGTCAAGAAGTATCGCATACATGTGTGCTCCTTACACTTTGAAGCGGATGATTATGTTTGTTCAGGTTAGAAAAAACATTTTGTTTATTAAATATACATAATCAATACATAATAATAATACTAAATAATAGACATAATTCACAGAAATACACTGCGAACTGAGGGTGTTGAAGCATACTGCTACTCCGAAACCTTTTTCAGCATCTTCCGTCAAAAGGCTACTCAACAGCAAAGCTAGATCTGATCGAATTGTAAGATTTTCATGAAATTTATCTTAAGATTAAAAATTTTTTGAAAAAGTATATCAATCAATCGACTTGTCACTTTAGAGAAACAGAAATAAAAATACAAGCATGCAAAAAAGCGCCAGAGTAGGAAATTCAAAACATGATGACTAGCCATCACTTGATGTTTCCGAATTCAGTCATTTTGACCACGACTATTGTAATATGAGATTTTGTGCTTCAATATCCATTCTGGATTCCACAATCAAAAGCTGCAATTCTGGTGCTCTGTCTTCAAAATCAACATCAAAAGCAACGTTTGGAAGTTGTGATTCCAGTGATCGCATCTCAGCCTCGACACTGGATTTGACAAGTAAAAGTTGTGTTTCTGGTACTACGTCTGGTGTCACAACATCTTTAGATAATAGTACTGGGACTCCAAACTCTGACTCCACAAATTACAACCATCTAAGGCATGATGCTCTGTACTCGGATCTTGTTGAAAAATTAAATTTACAAGATTTGGGAGGGAATGAAGAACATTTTTCGGACTGTGAACACGGTTCTGGAATACAAAGCGAAGAAGATTTAGAGTCTGACCATCTGATTACTGATGACCAAACGATAGAAGTTAAAAACCCATTGGAAGTCCTAGCATCTGTACAGGAGAGTTCTAAACGAACTTTTGTGGATAAGGGAACGCAGGTCAAAAGCGGTGATTTATGCTATTCGTTTTTTAATTCCATGATTAAAAGCGATTCTGACTTGGTTTCGTTTTGTAATATTAAGAACTTTGCTATTCTTAATGAATTAACAAAAATTTTTGATATTTGCTATCCATGTACAAGAACAACTTTGTTCAGCACGAAAGAAAAAATTGTTTTAACTGGAGGAGATGGAGGTGGTGGAGGAGGAGATGGAGGTGGTGGAGGTGGGTAGTGGTGGAGGAGATGGTGGTGGATGTGGCTGTGGTGGAGGTGGTGGCGGAGGTGGGTAGTGGTGGAGAAGGTGATAATATAAGACTATTATTACTTAATTACTATTTTTTTGTGAGTGGAGGGGCTTCGCCCCACCAACCCCCCAGCGGGGCTTCGCCCCTGCACCCCAGCAGGGCTTCGCCCCTGCACCCCAGCGGGGCTTCACCCCTGCACCCCAGCGGGGCTTCGCCCCTGCACCCCAGCAGGGCTTCGCCCCTGCACCCCACCAGGGGCTGCGCCCCTGGACCCCCATTTGGCGTTCCAGCTATTTTTGGTGTAAATGCACCGTTGCGCTGTTGCAGGCGTACAAGTATGGTCTTTTTAGCTAGTCGGAAAGAAAGTATCGTATGCCACTGGGGTGGAGCGTATTTTCACCTCGTGTGATCGCTGCCCTCGCTGCGCTCGGGCAGCAAACTTCACACTCGGTGGAAATAACGCACTTTCCTCCCTTGTAGCATAATGTACTATTGTTAATTTATGTCGCCAGTAAACTCGAATATCGTTCGAGCGATTCAGCTCCACTGTTCGAGGCAAATTACCTTGAGGATCGAATATTTTCTGTTAAATTTGAACAAATTTGTTGTCTAATATATGATTTTCAAAGTTCCAGAGTGGAATCATGGTCGATGAAATTTTATAATTTAAAATACCTGCCTCGCGATTCCCGGCGCAACTTCCGGAGGAAGATGATCAATTACAAGCAATTCTGGTCCTTTTGGCGTAGATTGCATTAAAAAAGCTTCATCAGTTTTCAAGAACAATTGTTCGTAAGAAATAAAAAAAAAATTCAATATCTCCAGAACGGCCTGGCCGATATCAATGAAATTTTTACCACGCACACGGCACAACAAGACTTACCAACCGTATAAATTTCATCGAAATCGGATTAGCCGTTTTGGAGTTACAAGTTTTCAAAAATGACACGGCCGTCGGACGCGGCTACAAACATCGATGATATCGATGAATATATTTTTTATTTGTTCAATTTTAATAAATTTGTCATTTAACATAATAGTAGTTCTAACAATATAGTAGTTCCATTGTGTACAACAAGGATTAATAACTTATTTTTATATATATGAATACATTACGAAGTGTCATAGGCTAATATCAATATGCAAAATTATTTATTGAACCATGTAGATAAACAGATTACATATGGATCAAAATTTTAATTATTTACACTCTTAGCACGGGCGAAGCCGTGCCGTGGAAAAGCTAGTAATACATAAGAAACAAAGTGGCGAAATTGAAAACCATCAAATTCTTACTTGTATTATTACTGCTATTACGAGTACTACCGCTTTCATTATGATTATTGTTATGATTATGATTACGATTATTATTATTATTATTATTATTATTATTATTATTATTATTATTATTATTATTAAAATGTTACTGCTATTACTATTATTATAGTAATTTGTTTATTATCATCATCAGTATCATTATTATTATCATCGTTGTAATTGTTATTATTATTTTAAATTCGAATCGAATTCGACTAAAAAAATGCATATTATGAAAGGGCCGAATAAGTGAGTCAAAAGTACCCCTAAACGAATTGAAGAAAACTAAGCAAACCTAATTCCAGAACAACGCGGTACACTTTATATCCGAAACTTGTACATAAATTCTCATTACCTTCGGTAGCGCAGTGGTAAAGCGCTTGGGCTTTGAATAGTTGTGAACTTTTTGACCAGGGTTCGAGCCCCGGTTAATGCTCTATTTTATAAATTTTTTTTTCTTAATAAATTCTACTACTAGTACTACTACATGATTACTATTTTTTTCATTTATTATTTTTTATCATATTTTAACAGGAAATGCATATTCATATTACTATTGTTCATGAATTTTTTCAGATTTCTTGCTTTGGTGCGCCATAGTAAAAAAAAATAAAAACCAATATTGACGTCGGATTTCACGTATTAGAATCAAATATTTTTGCATGAATAGTTTAATTTAAAAACTTTTCTCCATGAAATAAGTCATTTATGCTATTTTCGACTTATCAACATTTAATGAAATTGCATAGAAAATAAACGAATTTAGCCAAAACCATGCGGCACACTTTATATCTTAAACTTGTACATCAGTTTCCAACGGTGTCGGTGGCGCAGTCGGCAAGCATTCGAACGTTGAATCGCTGCAAACTTTTTGACCTGGGTTCGAACCCTCGATCCATTTTTTTTTTTCCCATAAGTTGTATATTTCTCTCAATTGTCACTTATACAAATATATTTAATCAATATTTATTTGCTCAATCAATATATTGTTTAAAATAATTAGGAAAATAATGTACAGTAACGGAAATTGATATTCATAATGATTAACAGAAAGAAAACATTTTTCAAAAATCGAAAAAAAAAATAGTTTTGGACGTCCCACGATCGGACCGGCCTGGAAAGTTGTGGAATGAGTAGTAGTTTGCTATAACAATTTTTGACGAAAATCAAAATGTGCACTCACTTTTGAAAATGAGATTTAAAATTTAAAACTCAATAATCTCATTCAAAAATACTTAAAAAATTTTTTAAATATTGTGACGTGGATCTCGCCGACCTCTGACAGGGGATCGCGACCCCTGTCACGTCACCGTTGATCACCTGACAATCTTCAAAAAAAAAGGAATTCAGGTCGCGGGCGCCATGTGCAATGCACCGCGTCGACCAGCTCAAGTCGCGGGGTTGGCAGAGGGGAGGGTTCGAATAAAGAAAAACGACGCCGCGAAATAAATAATAATAAATAAATATATTCCGAATAAAACTAAAGAATAGAGAAAGAAACAATATTAAAAGCTAAGCGAAAGAGAAAAAAAAATAGAAAATAAGATAGAAAAAGGAATTCCAAATTCAATCGAAGGGGGCGAAGCCTTCTCGGCCCCTTCTCGATGCGGAGGAGACGTCGAGCACGTATCGAGAGCTCGCTCAGAGAGGGCCACCCGTACGACGCGGGTGGCTCAAACTCAGAGCTCGCTCGAATCTTCAAAATACAATAAAAAAAAGATGATCGTGGGGGGGACTCACGCCGGCTCCTCGATCGCCAAAACTTCTTCATTTTCCTCCTCGGTTCCTCTCCCGGTTCCGGGGAACTGCTCTCTCTCTCTCTCTCTCTCTCTCTCTCTCTCTCTCTCTCTCTCTCTGAGCGATGCATGAAGAAAAAAAAAAGAGTGGGATGGATAGAGTAGCAACCACAGAAGGAAGAGAAGATATGGTATACAAATGCCCAAAGTCTGTTAGCACACAACGATGAAATACGACACCAGGTGGTTGACAGAATGAATCCTGCAATTATAGCGTTATCGGAGACGCGAGTGACTCATGATATTGAAGACAGTGAAGTGTATATGCCTGGTTATAGTGTAATCAGATGTGATGCAGAAAATAGAAGAACGGGAGGGGTTACAGTATATGTCAGAGACGGTATTAAATACAAACTAATAATGATGAACAAATTGGAACCAAACTACTGGAGTGTTGCAATAAAGGTTAATGACAAAATATATAAGGGAGTGTTAATAGTCGTGTACCACTCACCGAGTGCACCGGACGCGGAATTTATAAGATACATAGAGGATGTAACTGAGGAACTAACGATAAATGAGGATTGTTTAATAATAGGAGATTTTAATATAGATGTCAAGGGAAACTCTTTCTATGAGCAGCAATTATTATCAGGAATGGTAAGCTTAGGGATGAAACAGTTTGTAAATGAGCCAACAAGAATAACGCAGGATAGCCGAACAATTATAGATCTGGTATTTTCAAATAAGAACGTAGAATTACAGGTGGAACACGAACCAAAAATAGCAGACCATGCGTGGATAAAAGTGCAAATAGGAACGAGCAATATAGAGAGGAAAAAGAGAGGATATAAATCTAGGAACTATAGTAAAATTGATGAAAAAGAGTTTACATCAGTGTTGAAAAATTCTGTGCGTCAATAGACAGACGGAGATATAAACTGGAAGGCAAAGATACTTGTAGATAGTATAACAGGCACCTTAGACATAGTAGCACCAAAAAGGGTAGTTAATATTCCAAGCATATGGGAAGGGAAAAAATGGTACTCTGAGGAGATAAGAAAGGCAGCAATCAAAAGGGATAACGCATACAGACAAGCAATTTATGAAGGATCGGATAGTAATTGGGAACAGTTTAAGGCAGAAAGGAATACAGTGGTTAAATTGATAAAGATAAAGAAGAAAGAATATTATGAAGATAGGATAGATGTCAATAAGAATGACCCTACTAAAATGTGGAAAACCCTAAAGGAACTGATTAGAGGTGAACCAGTGAGAACAAGAGAAACTGGAAATATCAATTTTGAAATATTGGATGAAGAGGCGCAGGGAAATATGGCTGATAAGTTTAATGTGTTCTACGTGGAAAGTATTAATAAAATAGTAAACTCAATAAAAGAAGATGTATCTAGGAGTCCAGATAAAAGAAGAATTCTGATTGGCGGTGGTGTGGAAAATGAAAGAAGCATAGAAAATTTTGAAAATGTCGAAGTAGGGGAACTCGAGAAAATAGTTAAAGGACTACCGAAGAAGAAAGGTACAGAAGAAGGTATAACAAGTGAAGTTTTAAAGATGGCGTTCAGTGAAATTAAACAGGAGTTTACTGACGTCATCAATGAATCCCTGGAAGAAGGACGATGTCCAGATAGTTGGAAAACATCTACAATTATTCCGATCCCAAAGATAGAGAAAGCAAAAAATGCGAAGGATTTCAGGCCAATTAATAAGTTACCACTGTATGAGAAGTTGCTAGAGTTAGTAGTAAAGAGTCAAATAGAAAAATATCTTGAAGCTAATGAGATTATAACAGAGCATCAATCAGGCTTTAGAAAACAATATTCGTGCGAAACGGCGATCCAAACCGTGATTGATGAATGGAAATTAAACATAAGCGAAGGGAAAATTGTTGGAGTAATCTTTATGGACTTAAAACGAGCATTTGAGACTGTGGATAGGGAACTGTTAATAGAAAAAATGTTACAGTATGGAATTAGAGGTAAAGTATTAGAATGGTTTAGATCGTACTTAAACGAAAGGATGCAAAAAGTGTTGTTCAATGAAGAATTTTCGGAAACTATTACAACGAAATACGGAGTGCCTCAAGGATCAGTATTAGGGCCTCTGCTGTTTATTATATATATAAACGATATAGTCAACATATGTCCGGAAGATTGTAGTATAAAAATGTTTGCTGATGATACATTAATATACGTGAACGGTGATAGCAGTGCTGAGGTAGAAAGAAAGATGAATGATGCATTAAACGTAGTGGAGGGATGGATGATAAGAAACAAACTGGTAATGAATGCAGAGAAGACTAAATTAATGATTGTGAGGAGTGTTAGAAAAGAAGTGAGAGGGAATATTATATTGAAATGTATGGATGGGACTGAACTTGAGCGAGTAGAAGTAATGAAATACTTAGGTGTGATAATAGATGATAAACTGAGATTTAAAAACCATTGTGAGTATATAGTGAAAAAGGTTGGAAAAAAAAACGAGTTTTTTGAACAGGATAGGGCAGTATATATCAGCATATACTAGATGTATCATATATAAGGCAATAATAGCACCTCATTTCGAGTATTGTGCAACACTGCTTGTAGGTATGGGTGAAACAGAGTTGAGTAAACTGCAGATAGTGCAGAACAGAGCGATGCGAGTCATATTGCAATGCAGCAGGTATACAAAGGTAGACGATATGCTACAAGCCGTCCGATTTATGAGTGTAAGACAGAGACTGTATTATAACGTGGGTATATTTATTTTTAAGGCCATTAAGAAGCTGCTACCGAAAGAATTATCGCGTAAGTTTGAAATTGTACAATTAAGAACAGGTCGGGTAACACGGCAAGCGGAGAACATAGCTATACAGTTTAGAAAGACAAGAAGCGCGCAAAAGAGCATGTTTTATGAGGGAGTGAAAATGTATAATGCGTTACCTACAGAGGTCAAAGGCTGTGAAAGATTAGTCCAATTCAAGAGTATGTTGAAAGCATTTGTTGTGAGTGAAATCAAATGAGTACAATGTAGATGTAAGATCCATATGTAACAACAAATAGCTGAGAAAGCTAATAAACATCAATCAATCAATCTCTCCCTCCCCCCCCTCTCTCTCTCCCTCCCCCCCTCTCTCTCTCTCTCTCCATGGCGGCCTTTGACGTCGGCCCTAATTCTCGGGTACCGGTCGAAACCAACAGGTTGGCGTCCAGCTTAGTAATGAAGACTTCGGTGTCGTCTCCGTCATCTTCCGTCTGGAGGGGAGGCTTCACGCCTCCCGATTGGTCGCGAGGGGTCACGAGCCCCTCGAGTCGATCGACCATCCTGATCGAATGGGATCCGTCGTCCTATTCGAATTTGAATCGAGGACATTCCCCGTTATTTCTGGGGAATCGTCCCTCCACTTTCTCGTTCCCGACCGGGGCCTGGACGTCTCCAGGGATCGATCCCCGGTCGATACTGCTCTACGTTGCAGCGTCGTCGTCGTCCGGCATCTCTTTTCTCGATCGATGACGCTGCTTCGTTCCCGCTCGGTTTCCGGCGCTCCCACCTGCTCGAAACTGTAGTCCACCCCGTTTCCGTCGGATGTCGCCATCTCAAACGTCGTTGCGATGGCTTCGCCCCTTCGCACGATCGCGCTTATCGATCTCGCGATCTTTAATCTAATCCTATTCCTTAATAGACGTCGCCCTACGCAATTTACATAAATTGGATCAATCAAATACATAATTCGTTTGCGCTCTTACACCGCGGGTCAACTTAACCTAAGAGTTTGTTGATTAATGTGGTGGACGAGACTTCTATCGATCCATGCTGATCGATCGATTAATAAATGTATTTATTAATCGCGTGTCGCGAACGAGGAAGAAAACGAGTTTTCGGAGTGCGGGACTTTTGCGATAGAGAATCCGTGTTCTCTATCATAATATTTTTTTCTAAAGAGTACATGAAGAAAAAAATTTTGAAAAAACAAAGTTTAAATTTAGACCATTATTGAAGAAGTTATCAGCAAAAAGACTAAAAAAAAGCGATTTTTTCGAAAATTTGATATCTTTTGAACGGGCAATCGAAAAAATCTCAAAATTTACCAGGAAGGGTTTTTCGGTAGGTACTAAAAAATATCGAAAAATTGAGGAAATCAAAAATGAAAATTTTTCAAACTGGAATGCCCCATATACATGTAGCACTGTCGCCGTAGATGTCATATATGAGCATCATATACATGTATATATACTGTGATGGGGGTTTTACGAACCCCATCCACAAGTAAAGAATAAATAATGCCGCGTCCTACCGGTAAAGGCGTCGAACGCGGGAATCGGGAAATCCGAATCCCGGGTGACCGGTAAAGCAACTCCGTACCCCCTGGGCAACCGCACATAACCTCCAGCCTGTCATTTCTGCCGCTCGTTCTTTTTTCCATGAGTCCACCGAAGTATCGATCGGGAATCGACCGCCGAACAACGCGGGAAGTGAAGCCGGGAATACGAACGGCCATATTGCGGCGCGGCAACCGGGAGCCATTCGAAGTTCCGGCTGTCACTCCGAGGGAGTTACCCTCCTAGCACCCTTAAGGACGGGGAAAAACCACCGGCCCGACCCTTGCTCCCACCGGAAGAAGGAGTAACACAGGACCCGGACTTTCCGGAAGAGACGACGCCCGGGAATACGTCAGCCGGGGGAAACCGGAATCAAACCGTCCCGCGCCGGCTAGGGAGCTACGATTAGTTCGGAGGGCAGCACCGGACGGACCGGCGAGGCTCCAGCGCTGCGATCCACGTTCGATCTTCCCCCTCTTCGAGGAGAACCGCAGAGAAGACTCGGGAGAGGACGAGAGGAAGGATATCGGAAGTTAAAAAGGTTCGTGGGCGAGGCTTAAGATAGCTCCTCGCTTTTTCTGTACACGTGTTTTTCTTTCGTTGAGTGTTTTACTAGATTCTTTTGTTTCACTCGGTGCCCGGCGTGTGGCCGGCAGAGTTCCGGGGGAGACAGGGCGCGTTTCCTGCCCCCTTTCGTTTCCTTTTTCTATTTTTGTATTTGTTCCGGTCCCGGGTGTCCGGGCCGGAAAGCGGTTGCCCAGGGGAACTTCCTGGCGACCCCGGGAGTTCCTCCTAGTTTAGTGTGAGAGAGAGAGAGTGTGTGAGTACGAGAGAGAGGCGAAGAGCTGGTAGCGTGCCGGCCGGCATTTTGTGTAACGTCGGGTGAAATTCGCTCGTCGGAATTTCTCCCGGATCTGAATTAGTATTAAGATTTAACGATTGTACTATTAATATTTTCTATTCTTTTTTTGATGTTATTTCTTTTTGGGGTATTCGGCCGGGAATAAAGATCCGGTTTTGAGATATTATAGGAGACTCCGGGAGTTTTTATTCATTTTTCCGGTCCCCAAATTGTATTTTCCGTAGTTTTTCAGCACCCAGCACGGCCAGGTCGACCCTGGCTGGCGCCCAACGGAAGATCAAAAGTGCACGCGGTGGAGGTTGCCCGACCCTCCCAAATACCATGTCACAATACATATGATGCTCTTGCAAGAGGCCGGATATACAGAGTGTTCATTTGAAAACTTTCCAACTGAATATTTCTGAACACGTGTTTTATACTTTTTAAATATCTTCCACACTTATCGAGATATTCAACTGGAAAGTTTTCAAATGAACACCTGTGACGTGGATCTCACAATCCCTTCGTTGGGGGGTGTCGACACACCCCACGCGTCACAATCGCCCTGAAATCGAAATAACGGCAAAAGGGCTCGATCGTGGGCGCCAGGTGCTATGCACCGCGATCTAACTCAGGAAACGAAAATGGTAGAGGGGAGGGTTCGCATAAACGACACGTTCGACAAACAAAATAAAATGAAAATAAATATATTTGCCGATAACAAAATAGTCGAAATAAAACAAAAGAAAATCCTACAAAATGAATACTAAGAAATAAAAGAAAAGCAAAGAAACGGGGCGAGGTAGCGCGAACGAAGCGACGAGCTCGCTCAAGATGGCCACCTGTCAACTCAGGTGGCTCGACCTCCTGAGCTCGCTCGATTCTTTCCAACAGAAATACGAATTCGGGACTCACGCTTCCTCTGTTCTGGGTCCCGGATGGCGATCTTTACTCTCCGTCGACGATATCGATAGCGTCCCTTGACCGGGTCGCCTTCCTCTTTTGCGTTCTCTCTTTCTTTCTTTCTCTCTCTGTCTCTTTATCCGCGTGGGCACGTGTATACGGGTTTACGTCCAGCGTAGAAGTGAAGAAGTCGGCTTCACTTCTGGCGTCTTCTTCTCGATCTCGGGGCTACGAGCCTCCTCATTGGCTGCGAGTGACGACTCGTACCCCTCGAGTCATCCAGCTAGCCTTCTGGTGGATGGAAATCGGTGATGGCCTCGACTTCGGGGTAGAGACGATTCCCATTACTCCTGGAGGATCGTCTCTCGATTTTTCCCTTCTGAGACGGCATCGAAAACCCTTCCTGGATGGTTCCGGAGCTCATTTTCCTCCTTCCACCAACGGCTACTTCGACTGACGTGGTCTCGGTGACGTCAGTACCGGTTCGTCTTCGCAATGAATCTCCACGTGGTCGAAAGTCTGGTCCCCATCGTCTTCGACAGATGGCGCCTCGTGTTCGGTTATCGCGATTCGCCTCGACCCGTTTCGAATTTACTCTTATCGACGCTACGATCTCTAATGCGAATCTAATCTATATTTCGGCCGCCTTAATTCTAACAATATATTATGTCGCTCTTACACCGCGGAATAACTTAACCTAAGTGTTTGTTGACTTCCATGGTGGACGTATATGCGATCGATCCATGCCGATCGATCGTATCGATTGAATTTCGCGGCGCGAATAGTCGTGGGGAAAGTGCGTGGGAGGTCCGAGATCTTTGTATCAGGGAATCGATATTCCCTGTTACACACCCTGTATATATATATATAGAAAAAGAAATATGTTTATACAATGTATGAGGCTAACCTATTCTAATAGGTTCACATGTTATTGCTTATTTGCGTCCAAATATCACTTTTGTACTCAACTTTCGATTTTGCTGAAATTATTACTCGCATATTATATGACCTTGACAGCGAAATCCTAGCAAAACCCTAGCAAAATCCTTTTTGTGATTTTTTCAAGTAACTACAATGTTGTATCTTCTAAAAGTTGATCAAAAAGATTTTTTTGCAAATTGTTTATTTTTGAATGAAATTTACCAAAAAATAAATATTTTAATGTATGATCAATAATATTTTAGAGTTATTGAAAAAAATCATTAACCTCTCACAATTCGCCATTTTTAATTTTTCTTTCTTTCCAAAAAATCTTTCTTCCATTCTCCATTTAATGCCGTAAGTCTTATCGTTGGTCGCCTTTTTTCTAATTATAAAGAATTTTTTTCATTTTTTTACAATTTAACTTTGTTTTTATTTTAAATAAATATATCCATGATATTTAATATTTCATATAAATAATAAATTTAAGGGGGTCATCCCGTGTGGCGGCCGTGATTTTTTCGGAATTTTTCATGATGAAATGAAAAGACACAGAGCTTTCAAATTTTTACTTCATATTTGGACGCAAATAAACAATAACATGTCAACCTAATAGGATTTCCATATGGGTTGACATGTTATTGCTTATTTGCGTCCATTTGTTCATTCTTTAATTATGTCTCTGAATTTTGTTATACAAAAATATACTTATGATCGTGAGTTATACCGCTCGAATGGCACCCATGTGAAAAAAACGGTGTCCATGATTTCGGCAGATTGGCTTATCTGAAATAAAAAAATAAAATTGCAAGTTGATCTATAAGTGGATGGCTATCGCCGGAATGAGGATTTTTGAAAAACATTGTAGCGCCTTCTTTTTACAGAAAAAATAGTCTAAAATAATCATTAAATTTTGGGGATTATATTTAAAAGCATGTAAAAAATTTAATTTTCAATATTTTCAAAAGATCTTCATTCCGGCGATAGCCATCCACTTATAAATCAACTTGCAATTTTATTTTTTTATTTCAGATAAGCCAATCTGCCGAAATCATGGACACCGTTTTTTTCACATGGGTGCCATTCGAGCGGTATAACTCACGATGATAAGTATATTTTCGTATAACAAAATTCAAAGACATAATTAAAGAATGAATAAATATGTAGTAAAAATTTGAAAGCTCTGTCTTTTTATTTCATCGTGAAAAATTCCGAAAAAAATCTTTAAAAAAACGGCCACCACACGAGATGACCCCCTTAACAAAAAGATTTTTAGGTAATATTAAAGTAATTTTGTATAAATACTTTATGAATAATAGAGTATGTAATAACTCAATCAGTTCAAATAAAAAATTCAGCACAACTCTTATAAAACTAGTATTGGAATATTAATAATACCAAAAAATCTTTTTTGAAATGATTAAGTAATTATTTACTCTATTATTCATATAGTATTTACACAAAATTAATTAAATATTGCCTAAAAATCTTTTTCTTAAGTTTATTATTCATATGAAATATTAAATATCATGGATATATTTATTTTAAATAAAAACAAAGTTAAATTGTAAAAAAATTTTAAAAAATTTTGTAATTAAAAAAATAGACAAAAGGCGACCCACGGTAGGACTTGCCGCATTAAGTTGAGAATGAAAAAAAGATTTTTTGGAAAAAAGAAAAATTAAAAATAGCGAACTGTAAGAAGTTAATAATTTCTTTCAAAAAACTCTAAAATTTTATTCAACATACATTTAAATATTTATTTTTTTGTAAATTTCATTCAAAAATAAACAATTCGCAAAAAAGTCTTTTTGATCAAATTTTTTGAAGATACAATATTGTATCTGTTTGAAAAAATCACGAAAAGGATTTATCAAGATCCTATAATATGTGGATAATAATTTCAGCCAAATCAAAAGTTGAGTACCAAAGTTAGATTTGGCCTCATGCATATTCTGAACATATTTCTTTTTCTTCGTTCACATTGTTGTTGAGACTAGGTTATGAAAAAAAGAAAACATTCCAAACTCTCATGCTTCTATTGTCGCTGTGCCGCTGTTTTTTTCCTCACACATATAGAACGTGTTCGCAAATTGGTTGACAGTACTGTCAGTACTAACGCTGATTTTACTGAAGACTTTACAGATTTTACAAGACAGACTTTACAGATTACAAGACAGATTTTACTGAAATCCGCAATTCCCTTGAACCCATTGGACCGATGTCTAATAAAATGGCAGCACATTACAGTCTGGTCAGCCAAACTGAAAAGCATTTCCGAACCGAAATCCAGTACTGACACTACTGTCAGCCAATTTGCGAACACGCTCATAATCTCTGTGTTTAAGGTTACGCGAGATGGTGTGTCCACGGTATTCTATTTCATTTTTCAAAACATAGCAGTGACACATAACTGTTGCCCGCTGTGTTTTTGTAGGTTGTAAATGTCATTTTCAGACCACCAAGTGATCGAAGTGTGGTACATACATATTAATATTAGTGTGTTCGCAAAAGAGTTTAAAGAAAAATGCATTTGAAGCTGCGTCACGAGATAAGTGTCACTTTGTAGAGTAACGAAATTTATATCTTTAAAAATATAGAAATATGGAAACTGTAAATATTTGGAAATATGGATTTTTGAAATTTATATCTTAAAAATCTTTGAAATTTATAACTTTGGAAAATACTTTATATCTTTGAAAACTAAAATTTAGTCTTTGGAAATTTAAAAAAATGGAAACCGAATTTTATATTTTTAAAAACTTTGAAATTGATATGTTCAGAAAATTTGAAATTTATATCTTTGGAAGCTACTTTATAATTTTGAAAATGAAATTGATATCTTTGGAAATGTGGAATCTGTAAATATTTGGAAATATGGAACATTGAAATTTATATTTCTAGAAACTTCGAAATTTATGTCTTTGGAAACTGAAATTCAAATGTTTGGAAATATGGAAACTGTAAATATTTGGAAATATAATGATTATTATCACAATTACTTCAATACTATCATAATAATCCAATTGTAGGTGCTAGAAAATAATTGACACTCAATTTCGCTAATTGAAAAATCTATAAGTACGATGTGAAAATCTGCTATTTCAAACATGAATGATTTTTTTATGTAACGTCACTTCCTTATTATAATACATATATCAATCTGAAAGTCTCACTAACTGTCCGTTTTGATTTGTTATAACAAGAATTGCTTCTTTTTGTGTAAAAATAAAACAAAAAATGGAAAAAAGAAGGAAAATTACATTTATAAATAATATAGAAAATCGGAAAGGCTACTGTGGAGCACTGCGTTTCACCTATATAGGCCAGTCGGTAGAGAATACAAACAGCCTTTTTCTGACAAAAATTAGTAACAGCAAACCGATTGTCCGATTACATAATAGGCGATGCGTAGATTAATAGGTATATGTTTTTCACTCAAAACTCTGGTCCCCTTGCTTGTTATAAACAATTTAATGCAAAAAAATCGACTTTTTCGTCATTTTTAACCGACTGCGAAAAAGGAGGAGGTTACTCAATTCGACATGTATATTTTATAAAAAGATTTGAATACTTGAGGTTTTGTACTACAAAACCTCAACTATTCAAATCTTTTTTTTAAACAATTTAATGTTTTTTTAAAATGTTATTTTAAAATAACATGTTATTTTAGAGATTTTATTCTAGGAATTAAAATCTTATTTTAAAAAAACATTAAATTTAAAAAAAAAATAAAAATCGGTCTTGTACTACAAAACCTCAACTATTCAATTCTTTTTCAAAATTACATTTAAAAAAAACATTAAATTGTTTTAAAAAAGATTTGAACATTTGAAGTGTTGTAGTACAAGAACTCCATTATTCAAATCTTTTTTAAAAATAAAAATCGGTCTTGTACTACAAAACCTCAACTATTCAATTCTTTTTTAAAAATAACATTAAAAAAAACATTAAATTGTTTTAAAAAAGATTTGAATAATTGAGGTTTTGTAGTACAAGACCTCAACTATTCAAATCTTTAAAAAAAAAAATCGGTCCTGCGGTAACGCATACAGACCTGCCCGAAAAAAGCGCACTGAAAAATTCGGACCGCGATTGTAAAAAACTAATTATCCGACCATCTCTGATTTTTTCACATATAAAGAACACATTAATATTAGGGGTACCGAAAAGTAATCAAAATTTGTTCACAAACTAACTGTGGTGAGCTCATTGAAGAAATTTTGATTACTTTTCGGTACCCCTAGTATTTATTAAGTGTTTTTTTATTACGTACATAATTTACGCAATGTTTACTAATAGGTACTTTTACCTTATTTTAGTTATTTAAAAATTGGTATTTTCGTCAAAAATCGAGAATTTTTTTGATTCGATCGAGTCATGCAGAAAAAAATATACATTTTAACGTGTAAAAGCATTCTAGACTTGTATTGTCGCTGCGCCGTTGTTTTTTTCCTCACACATATAGTAACAACCGTTTTTTAAACCTCGTCAAACCTCAAAAAAAACCGTGCTTTTCTTTATTATTTGGATTACGTGCTTTCTTTTAAGGTTGGTTTCTTTATTTAATATTAATTTTTAATATCTAATTTCATTATGAAACCTTTCTTAGCCTCAAAACACAGCACGTTCTGTTGTGAGGTTATATCGTTTATTTCGACATTAATTCTTTGAAGTACTTCAGAGAATTAATGTAACTTATTAAATATTATTATAAATATTCAATAAACTCAATATGAGATTCCAATTTGCAACAGATTCATCTCATTGAGTGAGTAGAATCTGCTGCTTTCCTCAAAACGGATGTATATCCGCTTTGAGGTTATATAGCATCATCATGCATCTTTGGATCATGAAACGTTAATTAATCTGATAAATTCATATTTTATAGATGAATTGATGCTAATCAATTAACTCATTTATTTGTCATTGATTCGACTCATTGAATGAGCCGAATCTGCTGTTATATTTTCCTCGGATCGGTTGCATCTCCGTCTCGAGGTTGCTTTCCTTATTTCTTTCCCAATCATCATGAATTCTCGGATCAATGATGATTGAGATTTGAAAGATATTTATTTTTATAATTATTATTAACGCTCTAACAAGCTTGGCTTGCCGGAACGTTACAATATATATCTATGGAAACTCAAATTTATATCTTTGTAAACTTTGAAACTTTGAAATTTATATCTTTGGAAATATGGAACTTTCAAATTGATATCTTTGATAACTTTGAAATTTGTATCTTTTGGAACTTTGAAATTGATATTTGTAGAAACTTTGTAATTTGTATCATGGGAAACTATGAATACTTGAAATGTATATCTTTGGAAATATGGAAACTTTGAATTTGATATTTTTGGAAATACGGAAATATGGAAACTGTAAATATTTCAAAATTTGTATCTTTGGAAACTTGGATATTTGGAAATATGGAAATATGAAAACTGTAAGTAATTGGAAATTTGTATCTTTAGAAACTTTGAAATTGATATCTTTAGAAACGTTGAAACTTTGAAATTTATATTTTCAGAAACTTTGAAATTTGTATTATTGGAAACTATGAACACTTGAAATTTATATCTTTGGAAATATGGAAACTTTGAATTTGATATTTTTGGAAATACGGAAATATGAAAACTATAAATATTTCAAAATTTGAATCTTTGGAAACTTCGATATTTGGAAATATGGAAATATGGAAACTGTAAATATTTCAAAATTTGTATCTTTGGAAACTTGGTATTTGGAAATATGGAAACTGTAAGTATTTGGAAATTTGTATCGTTGGAAACTTTGAAACTTTAAAATTTGTATCTTTAGAAATATGAGAACTTTAAAATTGATATTTTTGGAAATACGGAAATATAGAAACTCTAAATATTTAGAAATATGGAACTTTGAAATTGATGTTTTTGGAAATACGGAAATATTGAAACTGTAAATATTTCGAAATTTTTATCTTTGAAATTTTTGTCTTAGGAAACTTTAAAATTTATATCTTTGGAAATATGGAAACTTTGAAATTGATATTTTTGGAAATACGGAAATATGGAAACTAAATATTTCGAAATTTGTATCTTTGGAAACTTGGATATTCGGAAATATGGTAATATGGAAACTGTAAGTATTTGGAAATTTGTATCTTTGGAAACTTTGAAATTGATATCTTTAGAAACGTTGAAACTTTGAAATTTATATTTCTAGAAACTTTAAAATTTGTATCATTGGAAACTATGAACACTTGAAATTTATATCTTTGGAAATATGGAAACTTTGAATTTGATTTTTTTGGAAATACGGAAATATGGAAACTGTAAATATTTCAAAATTTGTATCTTTGGAAGCTTGGATATTTGGAAATATGGAAACTGTAAGTATTTGGAAATTTGTATCTTTGGAAACTTTGAAACTTTGAAATTTGTATCATTTGAAATTATGAATACTTGAAATTTATATCTTTGGAAACTTTGAGACTTTAAAATTTATATGTTTAGAAATATGAAAACTTTGAAATTGATATTTTTGGAAATACAGAAATATTGAAACTGTAAATATGTCGAAATTTGTATCTTTGAAATTTGTGTCTTAGAAAACTTTAAAATTTATATCTTTGGAAATATGGAAACTTTGAAATTGATATTTTTGGAAATACGGAAATATGGAAACTGTAAATATTTCGAAATTTGTATTTTTGGAAACTTGGATATTTGGAAATATGGAAATATGGAAACTGTAAGTATTTGGAAATTTGTATCTTTAGAAACTTTGAAATTGATATCTTTAGAAACGTTGAAATTTTGAAATTTATATTTTCAGAAACTTTGAAATTTGTATCATTGGAAACTATTGTCAAAGAGGTTAGCGTAAATAACGGATGTTTATTTGCACCAACTGGTACTTAGGTTGCTACAGGGAAGTAATAAATTTGAACACAGTAAAGATAGATATAAGCTCGTATACGAGGTGAAGCTCTGCGAGATCCGAACCCGACGCTGGTCTCCTTCGCAATGACGATGAAACGGCAGAGAACCCGAGGTGTCGCCACCGTAGACGGGCGATCCGTGTAGCGCGGGTTAAACCGCGCGATTCGAACGCAGGCGATCTTCAATAACTATGAACACTTGAAATTTATATCTTTGGAAATATGGAAACTGAATTTGGAATTTTTGGAAATACGGAAATATGGAAACTGTAAATATTTCGAAATTTGTATCTTTGAAATTTGTGCCGTAGGCACACTTTGAAATTTATATTTTTAGAAACTTTGAAATTTGTATCATTGGAAACTATGAATTCCTTTTTTATATCTTTGGAAACTTCAAAATTTTAAAATTTATATCTTTAGAAATATGAGAACTTTAAAATTGATATTTTTGGAAATACGGAAGTATGGAAACTCTAAATATTTGGAAATATGGAACTTTGAATTTTGTATCTTTGTAAACTTTGAATATTTGGAAATATGAAAACTTTGAAATTTGTATCTTTGGAAATATGGAAACTTTGCATATTTGGGAATGTTGGAATTTGCGAATTTGGTAATTTACAAACTTGGAAATTTGGATATTTCGAACTTTGGATCTAATAATATTATTTTAATGGTACTTATTAATATATAGATGTACATTTTTATGTGACATGAGAGTTTGGAATTGTGATTAGTACTAGATTTCGAATTAGTTGTAAGTACCAGAGGCGTCCAAAAAGACGTGGGCTGGAATTTTGAATTACTTATTGATATCAGAGGCGTCTAAGGAGACGTGTGCTGGATTTTCGAATTACTTATTAGTACCAGAGGCGTCCAAAAAGTCGTGGGCTGGAATTTTGAATTACTTATTAGTACCAGAGGCGTCCAAAGAGACGTGGGCTGGAATTTCGATTACTTATTAGTACCAGAAGCGTCCAAAAAGACGTGGGCTGGAATTTTGAATTACTTATTAGTACCAGAGTCGTCCAAAGTGACGTGGGCTGGATTTTCGAATTAGTTGTAAGTACCAGATGCGTCCAAAGTGACGTGGGCTGGAATTTCGAATTAGTTATTAGTACCAGAGGCGTCCAAAGAGACGTGGGCTGGAATTTCGAATTAGTTATTAGTACCAGAGGCGTCCAAAGAGACGTGTGCTGGATTTTCGAATTAAATGTGCGCATTTTGTGCGCGCCGCTTATAAGCGGCGCTCGTACCCACAGGTCATTTTGTGCGCGCCGCTTATAAGCGACGCTCGAAGCGAAAGGGTTAAGATTTAATCACCTCTACGTAACAAGATTTTTCAGTCTTAGAAGTTACGCGTTGGTGATGAAATCTATATTACCGACCGTTGCACTTGTTGAGATGAAAATTTCACATGATAAGAGCTTCGCTAGTTTACTGTATTACCGACCGCAGTTCTAGTATACCAGAATGCTACTTGTGTTCGCAATCGTCTCCAGCATCCCCTTAAGTGTATTTGAATATATGTTGTACATGCATTTATCAATGCATATATTTATACATTTATTTCAATTAATTAGAATTACATTATTATTGCAAGTGCATGCTACTTGATCCTGCAGAGTGCATATATGTGAGTAAACTGGAATTTATCATGTTAATAATAATGATAATAATTTATGAATGTGAGGTGAACAATAAGTATGTGTTTATCCACAAAATATGGTACAAATATTAAAATCATAAACTTAATATTTCACTAAAAACTTTTTTTTAAATTTTCCAGGAAACATGTTTTTTGTGCTTTGTCGTAAGGTTCGAGAAGTACCGATTGACAAATTTGCCTCGACAAGGTCTCATTTTATTCGGAGGAAGACCCTTTATGGAATAAGTGTGGGAATTTTTGAAGAAATAAGTAAAAAAAAAGTTACAACACTTTTTGTAACGTAATTTTGATATTTGATTTGTGTTTGAGTTTAAAAAATTTTAAACTTTTGTAGTTTTTTTTCTTTTCAGATTCCCATACTCATGCTATAAAGGATGGTCTTCCAATGAAAATAAGCTATTGTGGAGTCAAATCGGTCAATCGTTGCTCCTCGTACCTTACGACAAATGGAAATTTTTAATAAATTTCTAGTATGTTTATACTACATACTAGGGATTTGAAAAAAATCATTTAGTAAGTATTTAGTAATACTATTTTGAATATATATTTATCAAATATATTTCCATAAAAAAAGGTATGAAAAAAAATTTGTGCGTGACTGTATATTGGAGCGTTTCTCCAATTCCAAATAAACGTAAACGAGTCGGAACCTAGTTGGCAGATTATGATTAACTTTCAACCGCTCGGACGGACAATGAACATTTATTTTACTCTCAAAGCAAAAAGTCAATAACAAAGTCTTAGGGTTCGCGTCAACGGTGCGAAGACGCAGGCTAAACCTGAGAGCGCAGGTGCGCTTAAAGTACTAGAAGCGTGAAAGCGCGTAATTACGGAGCGCAGGGCTCTTAAATGAGGTTAAACTAAATGCAGGGCTCTTAAACTATCCTAACGCTAGATGAGCCGCGAAAGACTAAGCGTATGAGCGCTTAGATGCCGAAAGATTGGCGGAACGAAAAATAGGGCTAATCCCTGAGAGGAGAGCCAACCCAGGAACACCTCGAGTCGTCCCAAGAAAACTACTAGGAAGTGCGAACACCGCACTTAAGGGGGAACAACAGTGTGACAGTAGTAGAAATAGGCGATATTTATGATTTTATTTTTATTCACTCGTGTACTCCACGAATGTCAGTGTTAAAGGGTTAAAGAATACGTACTTTGAACTATGTTTAAAAATTTTTTTATAAAGAAATATATATTTTGTAGTACATTTATAGTGGTCGCTGTAATACGCTGCACGAAAGAGGCGCGTTACTGGTTGTCATCATAATTCGCTTATCGATGATCTAAAAATCAAAAGGAAAACACTGTTTTAATCTACATTAGTATGGCTTCAGTTAAGCGTACCCGATTTTTGAAAAACGAATTATTGTTAAAATTGCAATTCTCCAAAGAAAATTCCCAAAAAAGAGAACCAAAAAATTCTTCCTTTCAGAGAGAAAGAAAAATAGTTAATATGAATATATAAAAAAATCCGTACGCTTAACTGAAGCCATACTAATATAGACTAAAACAGTGTTTTCCTTTTGATTTTCGGATCATCAATAGGCGAGTTATGATGACAACCAGTAAAGTGCCTTTTCCGTGCAGCGTATTTACAGCGACCAACTACAAAATATATATTTCATTTAAAAAAAAACTTTTAAACGAAGTTCAAAGTACGTATTCTTTAACCCTTTCAGACTGACATTTGTGGAGTACATGAGTGAATAAAAAAAAATATCAAAAATATCGCCTATTTCTACTACTGTCACACTGTTGTTCCCCCTTAAAGGAAAGCGAACACCGCTTTTCAGGTGAGGAAGAGTTGCGAACACCGCAACCTAACTAGCTCACGAGAACTCCTCGTGGGATGGATTGGATAGTGGGAATTACTATGTTCGAACCGAGCTGAAAACGGCATGAAGTTTCCCGTGTGAGAGGCTCGGGCTCCGCGAGCGACTGCTGAAAACGACGGCGATCTCGCCGATTTTGATAGTCTCGGTACGCCGGCGCGAGTGGGGACGAGTTCGTAGCAAGAGGGGGAGACTGTCCGGCGAGGCCCGGCTCTGACTCCTGGTTTCCCCCCTGGTTTGAGCCGATCTCGAACAAAATTAATATACTTTTTTTTTACAGGTGACTTAACCCCCTTAAGGATTAATAGTATCGAAGGAAGCAGACAATTTTAATTTTAATCTTGTAGAAAAATAAATCACTAATACCTGATATTTCATCAACGATCTGATCATTTGCTTGATCGTCCTCATCTGAAGAATCTTGTAATCTACCCTGTACGACTTCCAGCAGTTTCGAAATATTACATACCTCTCTGCTTAAGATAGATTGTCTATAATGACTTTTATGAATATCTTTAGCGTGACCCATGAAATTTGTCAAGTCAGAAATGTCATTTTCTTCAAGATTCAAGGTAGTGCACATTGTGGCAACATGTTTTCTTAGATTAGTCCCACGTAAGGATTTCGGATTTTCCGCACCACAATCTTCTGAAAACCACATTAATTCACAGGCCCGTAGATATTGAAAATCGCCTTTCAACATTCCGGGAATTCCGAAGAGATATGGAATCTTTGAATTAACTTTAGCTGCTGTATGATGGCTTAGAAGAAGCTCTAAACATTTCAATACTTCCTTTTGGAGCAATACAGGAACAGTAAGACTTAACTTGCCAAGAATCGTAAAGCGGACGTATTTACTCGCTGCTGTCTTTTCTTCAGCAGTAAATTGTTTATAGGCTTTCCCAATAGTATTTTCATCAATTTTTTGATAATTTTTAAAGTCTTCAATTAATGTGCGCTCGATTTCACTCGCTCTACGTCGATTGAAGACCTGTATCCAAACAAGACATCCTTCTGCCAAAGACATCCAAGCAGTTGTAACGTGGGTCAATCTCGGTAGCGTACCGTGGCGCGCGTCGCGAACGTCGAAGCGAGAGTGGCCCGACGGCGGGACTCAGGGTGATAAGAAGGCCCGTCCAAAAGTGCTGGTATCAGCAATAAGGGCCTCTTAGCAACCAGAGTGCTGACGCCTAGAAGATCCGTCGCGTTGACGATCAACGCGACAGGATACTCGGATGGTCAGGAAGTATCGAGTATTCGATACTTCCGTCGCGGACGTGACACTCCCCCCCTACGGAAAATCGATGCTCCCGCATCGATCCTGTCTCGTGGTACAATATTTGTCTGTGGTCGATACAATATTTGTCTATGGTCGATACAATATTTGTCTATTGTCTATTAATACAATGTCTAGCTTAAATCTAAATCTTCGTGATAGTTAGTCGTCGTCAAATGAGTTGATCCTTTGGTAGCTGTGGTCCGAAGCGGTTGGTCTTGTCCTGTCATGGTTGGATGGAGTTTGTCCTAGTGAGGTCCATGTAATGGTGTCAGAAGTTGTTCATCTTTCATGGCTCCTCTAGTTACCGTAGGGTTGTAAGGGTTTGTCCATTCTGTCCTTAGTTAATTTCATCTGTTTGAAAGTTGGTTTAGCTGTAACAAAGTGTCTGATTAATAGTGAGGAAGGTTAGTAAAGTGACAGTTATAAGGAAGGTGGTGTGGGGGTATAAATTTAGTAATGATACGTTGTCCGTTGTATTTTCCGTATATTCGTTTCATTTTTTATATCGAGTCCTCGTTATCCAAATTGCTGTATAAGCTGTGTTTTGTAGTCAATAATACGTGTCCATTGTACATATACATCCAAAAGTTTCAAGTCGTTTCGTCATTATAATGACTCTTTTATCTGTGATCCTGTAACAGTCTAAACTATTAGTATTTTGGGAAGTGTTAGTAGGAGTTTTGGTGTGTTACTGTTGGATCGTTCGAAGGATCTTGTCTGTGGGAAGAATAATTTTAATTTATATACTAGTATCAGCTACCGCAGCCCATATAGTGCAATTGGGTTATGTATGCTGGTGCAGTGGGGTGAATGAAATGAAATGACTCTTTTATTCCAAAGAAAGAGAACTGAAATATTTTATATATTAAAACTATGGTAATATACATATATATGGTTTTGTATGGGTGTAGATATATTGGATGTAATATAAGTGAGTGTGTTTGTTATGTTAGTGGCTGTCGTTGTGTTCTTCTGTGTCTTCGAATGATGAGTCGGGTGTGTAATAAATATCTTCTATGTTTGTTTTGTAAAAGTGTGTTCTCATGTATGTGTCATTTAGTTTTACTTTTTGTTTTTGTGGTGTGTGCGGATATGTTCTTGTTTTTAATGTTGTTGTTTGTAGTTTTTGTTTTGCGGCTGTCTGTGGGTCACGTGTGTATGTGTATTTGTCTCTTGTCGTGGTCCAAATTATTTCTTGTCTACTGTCCCCTTTTTGTGTTTTCTTTGTTTTAGTTTTCTGTGTTTTCTTTGTCTTAGTTTTGTTCTGTAGTCTTAGTGTGTTCAGTCTTTGTTCAATTTCTGCGTGTAGGTAATTAAGTTTGTCTTGTTCGTCTGCCTGTTTTGAGCTACAGGGTCTTGTCTCGTTTTCGTCCTTCGTCGCTTTATTTTGTTCATATTTGTCTATTATGTCCGGTAGTGCTTGTAAAAAGTTAAAGACTGATAGTCTCTGTGGTATTTCTGTGTTTTCCTTGTCTGGTTTTTGTGGTTTTTTGTCGGGTTCCTCAATCTGTGTCTGTAGTTTTGTATTGTGTTTGTCTTTTCTGTTTTTTGCTTCCGCATCGAGTCTGTTCTTTTTCCCTTCTTCTTCCATTTCTTCCCATTTGTTATTAAAAATATATTTTAGTGTAAATGTCATTTGTGTCAAAAGGTGTAAAAGTGTTGTCCGTATAAAAGGTATGTCTTCGTCTGGAGCGTCTCGTACGGCTCGTCGTATTTCGTCAATGTCTTCGTCGCTTTGTCTTTTTCTGTTTTGTCTATCCATAGTGTTTGTGTGTTACAATATTTAATAAAAAAAAACAAAGGTGTAGTTGCAAGCGGGGTGTGTGTGTCGTGCTCTTGTCCTCCGGTGTGCCCTTCCTTGGTTGTCTGTTACTCGTGTTGCTCTGTAAAAATTGGTTATGTTTTGTGGTAATGGAATGATTTCTGGATGGTTTCATGCAGTTAATTGTCCAAGGTTCTGTCTTTGGTCCATAGTCTGTATCCGTTGTGTCTGATTTTATTTGTTGTGCTTTAATACAATTTGTGAGTGATACATGCAATGATAAGCGGTTTACAAAGTTTCCTGGAAATACGATATTGCTTTACGTCTTTCGTATTCGATTTGGGGTCGTATATTTTCGTGATTTACAATAACTGTCGGAGGTTGTCTTGGTAGTGGTGGAGGTTCGCGTAATTCTATGTTTTCTATTATTTTACGGGGTATGTTAATTTTCCTTAATTTTTTCTTTTTTGATAAGCATGACAATAATTTACAAAGTGATCTTAGTTTACTAAACATTGAAAATTTCCATGCGAGTCCTAAAATGAGCAAGATAGCTCCCATTGATATTCCGGAGTACAGTAAGCTACTTTCTAGTCTGTCAAAACGTTTTTTATATTGTCGGTCTTTAGCAATGCTTTTTGCTTTTGATATGATTGTTTCAAAACTTGTTTCTAATTGGACGTCTGGTAAATGTAATTTGTTTACTAGAGATTTTTGTTCCTCTAGTACGTCGGTCAGGTTAACGATATCACTGTAGTCGAATGAATTTTGATAAATTTCCGATATATTTAGTGTTTTGGTCGAGAATACTGTAATGTTCTTAAGCGTCTGAATTTCTCTGTATGGTAACAAATCTTTGTTTTTGGTCTTTGCTTCACATACTGAACTTAGTTGTATTATTCCTGTGTCTTCTATCGTTGTACTAATTGTGTCCTTGTTTTTGCAAATAAAGTGTATTGTTTCTGTCGCGGGGGTCGAAAATATCCATGTATTGGAGTCGCGAATCCTAGTCCATTGTGTTCTTTTCAGAATTTTTAGTTCAATGTTACAAATTTTGAAGTTCGAAAATTGTGGATTTGCTAACAATTGTATCTCACATTCACTTCCATCGTCAAAATGATTCGGTCCAAATTGTAAACAAATGTATTCTTGATTAAATTTTTTACATTTTTCCAAGTTGTCATTGTCTATTGTATAGTATTTTTCAAAACTGGTCGAAATTGCTGAAAACGTCGTGGTTGGTTTTATGTATGCGAATTCAGCACCATACGGTCTGTCATACTGTCTGACTGGAACCGAAATATGTTGGTATAATTTGAATTTTTGAAGATTTAATAATGGAATTTTGATAACATAGACTATTGTTTGTTGTTTATGGAATATCGTCAAGTCTGCGAGTTGTAATAAGTCTGCTACGTTAGCTGTTTCAACAGGGATTGGAAATTCCAGATTTGGTTCTGATTTTTGAATAGCTTGTGCACTTCTGATTGTTTGCTGTCCCGATAGTACTTTTGGATGAACTTGTCCATTTTTAGCGAATAACAAAATATCGATAAAAGTATTTATATCGATTTCGTATTCTAACAAGTCGGATTCAATTACATTTACACATTGCAATAATTCTTGCTGTATTTCAAGGATATGAATGTGTTTAGCTGTACTGTAATTCGTGCTATTGATTTTGATTGTTAAATTCACTAAGGATTTTCCTAAACTGTGAATTTGTTTCCGTACTGTATCAAATTGTGATTTTATAATATGTGTTTGATTTTGTACTAGTTCTGCTAAATCATAAGTACTATTGGAAATGGATTCAATTTGGTTAAAAATTCTGTTTCCGTCGTCTTCATCTAATGTTCCGTAAAGTTTTTTGTAAATTTTCCCAATGAAACTAAAAATTGCTCTTTTGTTTCTGGTATTTTTATCTATTTGAACTAAATCGTATATTACGTCGTGTGCGGTTAAAACGTTGTTTAATCTGTGTTTTATATTATGTAGTTGATTTTGTATAGTGCAATCTTTTCCTAATTTGTTACAAATATTTTGGATGAAAATAAGGTTATGCAGTATGGTGTCTTTTCTTGTAAGTAGGTCTTCCGTGTTGATGTACGTAACTAAAGTCCATTTCGTATGGTACGTCCGTAGTAGTCCTAAGTCTTCTGAATATAGTCCAGGATTTTTATCCAATGTAGTTATTTTAAAAGTCTCATCTTGGCCTACTGCGTATGCGATAGACCTGAAACATAGGCCAATTTAATTTTATCTATATGTACTGTTTTTGTTTTTCCGTCGTTTATTTTCAGTTTAACGTTATGACGGTCTGTTATTTCTAAAATTTCGTACGGTCCTACATATTCACTGTCGAATTTCGTTTTCTTTGGTTCTCGAAGTAGGAATACTAATTGTCCTACTTCGAACTCTGGGTTTTTAACATTCTTTTTGTCATAGTAAAATTTCGTTTTTTGTTTTGATTTCTCTATTGTCCTAACAGCGTCCGTTTTTAAGTCCTTTAGTTGTCTAATTAACTGTACCAAATAGTCTTCGTATGAAATAATTTTGTCGTCCGGAGGAAATTCTGAAGGAATTCTAGGCTTTTTACCAAAAATCAATTCAAATGGTGTGAATCCTGTAGATTCATGGATACTGGAATTGTATGAATACATGGCGAAGGGTAGCCACTCGTCCCATTCGCGATTTTCGTCTATGAAGTTTCTTAAATATTCTTTCAGTGTGTGGTGGCTTCTTTCTAATGTTCCATTTGATTGTGGGTGATACGCTGTCGTTGTGTATTGTTTAATTTTGAATAAGTCTGCGAATTCCTGTAGGGTTTCAGACATGAAATTTCGTCCTTGATCTGATAGTATCGCTTTTGGCGGTCCGTATGTGCAGATTAGTGTGTTGGCTAATGCCTTAGCCACATCGGAAGCTGTAATGTTTTTTAAAGGCACACCAATTGCATATTTGCTAAGTAGGTCTATCATTGTTAAAATGTAAACGTTTTCTGTTTTTGTTTTTGGTAACGGTCCGAAAATGTCAATAGCTATTTTGTCGAAAGTATCAGTCGGTGTATCTGTTATTAGCATCGGTGCTTTGTTTTTTACTCTTACCAATTTATTTTTCTGACAAGTTTCACAGTATTTTATAAAATTTTGAATGTCTGTTTTCATTCCGATCCAGTAATAGTCAAGTAAGATTCTGTAATATGTTTTGGTGATTCCTTTGTGTCCTCCAATAGCCGAAGAATGATATTCTTTAATAATTTGTGTTCTGTCCTGTGTAGCTGGAATGTTTAATGTTCTTTCGCAAAGTATTATTTCTATTTCTGAATTTATCGTCATTAGTCGTAAGTACGTTTGAACATTCTCCCAACATGCGTCACTCATCATTTCACCGTCTTTTTGAATTGCGCATGAACAGATTTGCAATTTTTCTAATTCTGTTAAAAAGGATTCCAGGCATTTTTTAATATTTGGTAGTATTATATCGTCTGAAAAGTGTTGCTTGCAGATTAGTCCGAAATACGTTTTTGTACCTTTACGAGTCGTTATTACTGTTCCAATTGTCGGTTTCTGCTTCAATAAATTAATTTGTTTCATGTTTGCTTTCTCTGCCAAAGCTTTTTCTGTTTTTGTATTGAAGGAACAGTCAGCTGACATAAATAATGCTATATTTGTTCTTTCCGAAATTACATTTGATTGCCTAGTTTTTACATTGTTTCTAACTGTAATGTCTTCTGTGATTTTTGTTCTGCTTCTTGTTTCCATTGGTTCTTGTGATAATTTCGTCGTTTTTCTGTGGTACGAGGTTGGTTGATAATCTTTGTCCGATATATCCATAGCCAAAAAGTCATCTTTGTTTGTTAATCGTGTCGTTTTCGCTGTATGTTTATCTGGAGAGCGAAAATTTGGAGTTACTTCTGGTGTCAGAGTTTCTTCGGTTAGTCTTTCAGGAGACCTGAATGTAGGAGTCGGCGTTTCCTCAGTTTGAATTTCTGGGGATCTAAATGTTGGAGTTACTGGAGAATTATAGCCCTGGTTTTTCGGAGTTTGGTTTGTTTGCAACAATATTTCTTCTATCTTCTTTATTGGATCTTCAGCGCGAATTCTTGGCGGGCTGGCACCTATTCCGGCGAATTTCAGTTCCGGGTCCCTTTCTTTAAATACTTTTATTTCATTTAGGCTCTTTTCATCGGCCATTTTATTATTATTTCTTTTTATATTTATTTTTGGGTTGACCCTTTTTCCTTTTATTACCGGTTCGTGTATTTCTGCCCGTGTTTCAATTTTTGGCGCTTCTTCGTCCTCTGAAGAATATGTTTAATTTGTTTTTGCATCTTCTTTACTTGTTGCTCCTTTTTCTTTGTTTGTCTCGTTTAATTCTAGTTGTTCCAGAAATTCTTTCTTTTTCTTTGTGTTTTCTTTTCTTTTTAGTTTTAATCTTTTTAATGGTTTCTGTTTCCTTTTTATTGTTATTTGTGTGTCTTCCGTTCCTTTTTTGACTTCCCATTCGTCGCTGGATTCGATGTCCGTATTATCAGTTTCCCAAATTTCTTGGTCCGTGGTGTCGCTAAAGTTTGACGAGGTATCGGATTCGGCAGCTAATTTCGGTCTCTTCTGGTCCTGTTCCGAGTCCATAGAGTCGTCCACATGTGGTCTCGTTTGAGGTTGATGGTATTCCTTAGTTCGTTTTTCCTCGTTACCAGTTGTTTCGTCAGTGTAGATTTCTCTGCTTCTAATAGGCATAACGGATGCTGTTGTCGGATTTCGTGAAAGTGCGTCTGCTACGTAATTTAGTTTACCTGGTTTATGTAAAATATCGAATTCATAATCGTTGAGTATTGTCTGCCAGCGTCTAAGTTGTTGTGGAGGATTCTTTTTACTGGTCAAGTATGTTATCGCTCTGTTGTCTGTTATTAACGTAAATTTATTACCATAAAGGTATGGTCGGAAATGTTCTACTGCTTGTACAATCGCAAAAAGTTCTTTTTTCGTCGTGTCATAATTTAATTCGGCTTTTTTGAAACTTTTTGAAAAATATGCTATTGGATGATCAAAATTGTCGTGTTCTTGACTAAGAACTGCTCCCATAGCATAATCTGAAGCGTCCGTTGTTAATTTAAATGGTTTGTTAAATTTTGGAAATTTTAGTATTGGTTCCTTTACGATTTTATTACGTAGTGTGTCAAAAGCGTCCTGTTGTATATCAGTCCATTGGAATTTTACGTTACTTTTTAGTAATTGGTTTAGACAATGAGTAATTTTTGCATAATTTTGTATGAATCGTCGATAATAGCCAGTCAGACCCAGGAACTGTTTTACTTGTTTTGCTGACTTGGGCACTGGAAACTCCGTAATTGCTGTTATTAAATTCGTATTTGGTTGTACACCGTGTTTCGTAATTTTGTGGCCTAAATATACGACTTCTTCGCTCAAGAATTGGCATTTGTCCGTTTGCAATGTCAATCCTGCATCTGATAGTCTTTTTGCTAGACGTTGGAATTTCTTTTTGTGTTCTTCCAAGTCTTTTGCGTATATGACTATATCATCCAGATATACAAATAGATCAGTTCCTTGCAACCCAGACAGCACAACATCCATAAGGCGCTGAAAAGTCGCCGGAGAGTTTTTCAAACCAAATGGCATACGATTAAATTCATAATGTCCATTCGGTGTTGAAAATGCTGTCTTATGTCGGTCTTTCGGACTCATTTCTATCTGATGGAAGCCAGATGCGAGATCTAAAGTCGTAAAGTAGCGCGCATTGCCTAATTGGTCTAAAATATCCGTTATGTTTGGCAATGGATATGCATCACTGACAGTTTTGTCGTTTAGTCCACGGAAATCGATTACCATCCGCCATCTTTTATTCCCTTTTGAGTCGGGTTTTTTGGGAACAACCCATACTGGTGAATTGTACGGTGATGTAGATGGTTCGATAATTCCTTTTTCTAATAGATCTTCAACCTGCTTTTTAATTTCTGTCTTGTGTACCAAAGGAAATCTGTATTGTTTTGTATTTATTGGTTTTTCGTCTGTCATATAAATTTCATGTTGGATACACGAAGTGTGTCCTAGCATGTCTCCGGGTAAGTAAAATAAATTTGAAAATTCCGAAACTAAATCTAATACATGTCTACGTTCGTTATTTTCCAAATGATCGAGATTTAGTGATGCTTCTAATAATTTAATTCTGTCTTGTTTTGATTTTGTTGCATTTACGCTAAAAATGTCAAAAGTCTTATTATCTTTAATGTCAGTGTTTTCAAAGTTCAGTAAATTATCATGTCTTTTCATTTCGTCTGGTACTACTATTTGTTCGACAGGCTGAAGTTCCACTATCGGAATTTCAAAGTCTACTGGTGTTGAGTTTGTATTAATTGCGCGTAGGTAGGCGATTCCGTCGTTATTTGTCACTAATGCATTTCCTAAAAATATTCCCTTATCGTTTTGTATTTGGGGAATATATCCTTCTTTTACTTTTGAATTTATAACACGAATTGGAATTTGTTTTGAAGTACGCGGTGCCAAAACGATTTTTTCGGACTCCGTAAATGGGATTTTCGACCCATTGATTTTTAGACATTTTTCAGCATATGACAATTCTACCCTGTTTTCGCGGAAGAATTCGTCACCCAACATGCCGTCTGCTGGTATCGGAAAATTATCCGGAACAATATGAAAAAGTGCCAGTTTCGAGGCTACTTTTAAAATGCATCTGCCTAATGTTTGAACTTTGCCTTCAGTGATACCGGTTAACTCATAAATTTGTTTGGGAAACGTCATGACATCCGGTTTGAGCCTACTTTCTTTTATTAAGTTTACCTGTGCTCCAGAATCCAGGAGGAACTTCGCTTGATTATTTTTTAAAGTTATCGAATCGATAATTATAGATGCGGGTTGGTGATCAGAAGATCTGTTATAATTAATGTTAAAACTTCGAATGGGTTTTATTTGCGTTCTTGGCTCTCGCTTCGCGTCACGCTCTCCCGCGAAGCCCATTCCAAGTTTTTTAGCATCTTTCCGATTTCTTCTGCTGTCATCTCACCATTAGTTGAGTTTTTCCTGCTATTTTGTTTGCCATTTGTATTAATTCTTTCGCGGGAGTTTGATCTACTGTTGTTATTGTCATGCCCATCTCGGGTATCTTTACCAAAATATTTATTTCTATTAGCGGTGAGGAATTCTAGTAATCTATCTCGGGAATTATCTCGTCTATCTCGAGAATTATCTCGTCTGTCTCGTGAATTACTACGTCTATCTCGTGAATTACTACGTGAATTATTTCGTCTGTCTTGAAATCTATCGTATCTGTCTCTTGAATCGTCACGTTTATTCCAGTCGCGATAATTATTAAATCTTCCACGATGGTTATTAAATGTATCGGAGGAGTAGTTTTGTCTTGTGTGGGACTCGTATCTGCTATTTCTTCGTTGTTTATATCTTTGTAAGGACCAACAATTTTCCGTCTCATGACCCGCTTTGTCGCAAAATGCACATATTTTTATTTTTACTATTTGTTGTCTACTGTCTGTATCGTCTGAAGGGTGTGTTTCTGTAAATCTTACCTTTAGTGTTTCAAATGTTGAATTGGCTTTAGATAATTGTAATTTTCGTCTTTTTTCTAATTCTTTTTCAATTGCAAATGCCTCATCTGTTGCTGTTTCAAATGTTTCGGGGTTTTCGCCAACAATTAAATTGTAAATATTTTCGTGTAATCCGCGAATGAATGCTTTTTTTGCTAATTCCCTAGTTTCTCTAGTCCGGGCTGTTAGTATTTCTTCGTCCAATATTCTACTGTATGTGGTTTTTAGTCTACTTAAAATTCGTTTTACTATTTTTTGTACTCTATGTGTATAGTCTAGTACGCTTTCATTATAATTTTGGCTGCAATTTTTTAATTCAATTTCTAGATCGGACAATTCTAAATTTTCGCTAAATACTCTTTTAAGGTCATGTAGTAAGTCTGTTAAAGTGTTATACGTGTTATTAGAGATTTGTTGTCTCGCGCTTCCCGTTAATTTCAAAGGTAATAGTTTGATAAATTTTGTTTTGTCGGCAGGAGATAGAATTGCCTGTGCCGTTTCGCAAATCTCGCAAAAGTCTTCGACGGGCATATTATGTCCGTCGAATGCGGGGATATATCCATTAATATCTTTAAAATTAATTGTGGATGCCGCAGAAGGCATTGCCGCATCGCGTAAATTTTGGTTTTCGTTCGCCATAATTTGTGTCAAAAGTGTCAAAATGTCAAAATATCAAGATGTCAAAATGTCAGGATATCGAAATATTAAAATGTTAAGGATATATGTATATATAAAAATTGTTATTTACTTGTTTTTGTTTTTATTTATTTATTTATTTTTTTTTATTTTAATCTTAAGAATTTAAAATTCCGAACAAAAGTACAAATTGAAAGTTGAAATTAAAAGTTGGAAGTAAAAATATTAAATCAAATAAGTCAAAATTTATTGATTAAAAAGTTTAAAAAGGTCAAATTCAAGAAAGTTAAAATGCACAAACGTCAAAATTAAAGAGAAGAGAAAAAAAAATCAAAAGTCAAAAATGAAAGGGTCAAAGGAAAATCGAATATCAATATCGCTTTTCCAGCATCACTCTGTACATTGTATATCAGCGTAAGACAAAGCAGCATGCAGCAATATACTAGCATTCAAGTTCTTTGGGGTGTCAAGTTACTTCTTATCTTTATCGTTTTTTATGCTTGACTCTACTAAAGTTCTTTTATGAATTACTTTTAAGGTTTCGTTTTGTATAGGAAAATGTATAATTTTCTTGTTCTCTTTTATTTTTATTTTTGAAATTCTGTAAATATTGCTTTTAAGGTTCTTTTTTTTTTTTATAAAAAAAAAAAAAATTTTTATTTCCAAATTTTGACAATCAAAGAACTTGATTTTTAATTTTATTCATGTAGTAAAATAATTGTACTTACCAAAATAACAATATGTATTTCATGTGTAAAAAAAAATTTTGTCCTTTTGAATTTCGTATATTCTGTCCTTGTCCTTGTAAATGTTCGTTCTTCCTTTTATAATTTTCGTCTTTTTTATTGTAATATGTCCTTGTAAATGTCCGTCCTTCCTTCTATAATTTTCGTCTTTTTTATTGTAATATGTCCTTGTAAATGTTCGTCCTTCCTTCTATAGTCGTTGTAGTTTCGTTATTTCACTGTCTCTTTTTTTTTTACACTGTTCTTTTCGTTTCACTGTCTTTTTTTTCACTGTTCTTTTTGTTTCACTGTCTTTTTTTTTGTTCTTTTCGTTTCACTGTCTCTTTTTTTTTTTTTTTTTTTAATTCACCTCTTCACTGACCGTTTTTGTAATCGTCTTTGTCAATTTGTAATTCACTTTATTAATTTATTTATTTATTTTTTTTGTTCGATGTTTATATGTATATATATAAACTTGGTTTTTTTTTTGTTTTTTTTTTTTTTACAATTCCTTTTGAACCACCGCTGCCACCATGTAACGTGGGTCAATCTCGGTAGCGTACCGTGGCGCGCGTCGCGAACGTCGAAGCGAGAGTGGCCCGACGGCGGGACTCAGGGTGATAAGAAGGCCCGTCCAAAAGTGCTGGTATCAGCAATAAGGGCCTCTTAGCAACCAGAGTGCTGACGCCTAGAAGATCCGTCGCGTTGACGATCAACGCGACAGGATACTCGGATGGTCAGGAAGTATCGAGTATTCGATACTTCCGTCGCGGACGTGACACAGTATACGAAAAATTCTTTTTAAGTGTAATACTGGCAGCTTTTATTAATTCTTGCAAAAACTTCTGTAGCTTTCCTATGTCGCTTGCAGATGGTAAAATTACTTTCGACAATCTTTTATTTTTAAAATGAGTTTCAATAGCTGTTCGCATGACAGCCGACGAATAATCTTCGGTTAGTAAATTTGTAAAATCTTCAACAAAATTCTGTTTTTCTTTATCTTGTTTTCTTATGCATATAGAAATGCATAGTTTTGCAATCTGTTTAAGCAAAGTTCCTAGACTTGTGGCTAGTGACGGAATCTTGAAGCAATTTCCCGACTCGTTTAGTCCGGCTGACGACTGGATTGTAGAGATGCATGAATCATAGTTCTTTGGATAAAAAACTGACATGAAATCGTTGATACCATTGTTTTGTTTACTCAACTCCAGAAGAAATCGACCAAGTTGTCGCAACTTCTGCCGAATCATATCGAAGTGACGCGGGTCCTTGTGTTATGTCTATTAACATAAATTTCAAGAATATCTCTATAGAGACCAGTCATTCTAAAAACGCCTCCAACTAATTAAGCGGTCGATATCCGAAATAAAAAAAAATGGCTGAAACCTGTGTATTGTTTACGTTAGTATGATAGGAGGTTTTAGAAAAAAAGTCATATTATTCAACAATTATACTGTAAACTGCCAATTTTTTTAGAAAGTTTAATAATTTTAAGCGTTGTGAACTAATTATAATACAACTTTAACATGCATTTTTCACCTCGGTCAAAAAAATTGAGACACAAAATAAAATGCGTGGTCCCAGGTTGTGATAGTGACAGCAATAATGGCGCACTTCGATTTCATCGAATACCGAATGCAGGTAGTACACAAATTCGGCGTGTAAATTTATTTAATAAAGTGAAATTAATAGACAAAGGCTTGGAATGGATGAAAATTTTGAAGATTCCATCAAAAGTCAAGAAGTATCGCATACATGTGTGCTCCTTACACTTTGAAGCGGATGATTATGTTTGTTCAGGTTAGAAAAAACATTTTGTTTATTAAATATACATAATCAATACATAATAATAATACTAAATAATAGACATAATTCACAGAAATACACTGCGAACTGAGGGTGTTGAAGCATACTGCTACTCCGAAACCTTTTTCAGCATCTTCCGTCAAAAGGCTACTCAACAGCAAAGCTAGATCTGATCGAATTGTAAGATTTTCATGAAATTTATCTTAAGATTAAAAATTTTTTGAAAAAGTATATCAATCAATCGACTTGTCACTTTAGAGAAACAGAAATAAAAATACAAGCATGCAAAAAAGCGCCAGAGTAGGAAATTCAAAACATGATGACTAGCCATCACTTGATGTTTCCGAATTCAGTCATTTTGACCACGACTATTGTAATATGAGATTTTGTGCTTCAATATCCATACTGGATTCCACAATCAAAAGCTGCAATTCTGGTGCTCTGTCTTCAAAATCAACATCAAAAGCAACGTTTGGAAGTTGTGATTCCAGTGATCGCATCTCAGCCTCGACACTGGATTTGACAAGTAAAAGTTGTGTTTCTGGTACTACGTCTGGTGTCACAACATCTTTAGATAATAGTACTGGGACTCCAAACTCTGACTCCACAAATTACAACCATCTAAGGCATGATGCTCTGTACTCGGATCTTGTTGAAAAATTAAATTTACAAGATTTGGGAGGGAATGAAGAACATTTTTCGGACTGTGAACACGGTTCTGGAATACAAAGCGAAGAAGATTTAGAGTCTGACCATCTGATTACTGATGACCAAACGATAGAAGTTAAAAACCCATTGGAAGTCCTAGCATCTGTACAGGAGAGTTCTAAACGAACTTTTGTGGATAAGGGAACGCAGGTCAAAAGCGGTGATTTATGCTATTCGTTTTTTAATTCCATGATTAAAAGCGATTCTGACTTGGTTTCGTTTTGTAATATTAAGAACTTTGCTATTCTTAATGAATTAACAAAAATTTTTGATATTTGCTATCCATGTACAAGAACAACTTTGTTCAGCACGAAAGAAAAAATTGTTTTAACAACAATGAAGTTGAAACTAAATCTCCCTTTCATTGCTATGTCCAAACTTTTTCAAACAATATCAGAGGCAACTTGCTAGGGTAACAATAAAAAATTTCTAATAACTGGCTAAATGCTAATGAATCGATTATGTATCTTTTGTATTCTTGTACTTCATTTATAGAATAAATGAATAGAAAAAGGATGATTATTTTAAATAAATATGTATACAAATTTATTGCATACTTTCAAATAGATAACAATATTTTAATTTCTTTAACCATCATATGTTTTAAAATTAAATAGCATTGTAAAATTAATATCTTCAATAATATCTTAATTTTAATATCTTCATTGAACACTCAAATGCGATTTAACGTTGAAATTCTTAGTGGGTAACTTTGGTTTCTTTAGCACATAACAACATTTGCGTTGCAAAATTCAAATCAAGACGTACAGGAACAACTTTTGCCGCATTATTACCACTTGCATAAACAACAAAATCACATTTATGAACATCCAAAACAGCCATCATGGATTGCACTTGACCATTATATATATGTTTCTTTTTCAAGTGAACTTCATCACACTCGAAATCTAAAAAGCGACTGCAATTTTTTTTCAGAGTTTCAATCTCCGTATCCGGCAGATTCTCAGGGCACTTTATTTCCAATAGTTTCATTTCTAACATCTTGGTTAATTTGTTGTATTTCAAAACTATTCCGTCAACGGAAAAGGCAAACCAGGGCTCTTGCTTGCACACGATCAATCCACATTGCTGCACAAAAGATTGTGTTTTTTCTGCATAAAGTTTCCTGGCAATTGGTTCCCATGTTTTTCCGTGAACAGTAGCTGTCGTTGAAAAAGCATTTGGCCAAAAATATCTAGAGGAAAATAGTTCCCAATCCTTCTTTCTTGTATAAATAAGATAGCACCTACTAGCGGTGACCCTAAATTGCCTTTCTTCCTTCCAGGATTTGGTTTCGCCCCGTGTTATTTTCTCGATTCTAACTACATCAGCATCGGTTAGAAGAACTAACTTTTCATATTCAACTTTACAGCAAGGTAACAAGTCATATTCCAGCTTGGACAACTCTTGAAAAATTCGAGCTCTCTTCATTCTGTTCAGAATTGCAGGTGTATGATCAACGTTGGTGGTTTCAATAGTTTTGACTCTTGGTCCCCGATTAATGATATCAGAAAGAGGCATTCTCTTGTCGATGGCTTTAATCTCAATCCTTCGATTCGTGTTATCGGTGGTGAATTGCTGTGCTTGTTCGGCTGACGATGTGTCTTGATTTCTATTCTTAATGCGCCGAAGAGTGTGCCTAGCAAGGGCTGTATCTGCATCACACTCAACCAACCGACGACGGATCTCAGCTTGAATTTCAGGAGAAAATGATCGTAATCTTTTATCTTTAATACAGCAAAAATTTACAATCGGCTCAGCCTCAAAATCTTCAGTATTTGGATTTTTAAGTTGCTTCCAAACACATTTTATGTCAGTTGACGACAAAATTTCCAAACAATTAATATCATGTCTGAAAAAAAATAACAATATATTGTGTAACAAAAACTTTTTAGGAGTTTAAATGAATAAAAACACACCTATTGCAATACAAAAGTGCGGCCACAATGTGTTTACAAGAATGACTTCGTCCAGCCTTGCAACTGCAGTCCATTCTGTCAATAAAAACCTCTTGTTCACTTTCTTCGTCAACTGGATTTTGAATTCTTAAAATTCCAGTTATTGTATGCGGTGGTGATTTCAAACCAGCCGTTTGCATACAATTTGCATGCAATTTTACGATTTCTTTATTTTTTTCTGTTGCCCCACACCTCAACAACATGCTTTTAATAAATAACTGCTCACCTAATCGCATATTATTTGTTCCAGGAGTAGCCCCCGCAAATTGAACAATTGTTTCCAATAATAATGTCGGCATTTTCAAGTATAATTTCGAAAAAATAAAATGTCATTTAAACGTACAGACATTTGAAAAATGCACCGGTTTCAGCCATGTTTCTTTTTTCGACGCTAGCGCCGCCGACTTAAAGTGGTGATGACGGGTCTCTATACAATTTAAAATGCTTATTGCTCATCTGGACAACATCCGTTCTCAACATCCGTCAGTTCAAATTTCAAATCCTTTACCTCTTTATGGGGGGTTCGCTGAGAAGTGGTAGCAAAACTTAAGGGTTTACAACCAAATTGACCGTAAGGGACTTTAACACATGGTAGAACAAAAAAAACGTAGCATCCACGCTCGCCGTCAAAATGCATTGGAATTTCCAACTTTTTTATACTGCTCAAATATGTTTCCCATTTTTCAATTTACCAATTACAAGGAAAAACAAAATTTTCTACTCCGCCCACAATGCTTCACACATCTTTCCTAGCTCTAAGAAAGCTTTACAATATTTAGTTAGCCTGTAGACTTACGCCAGACAAGTACGTCTGGCAAACCAAATTGTAATATCAATCCCCATAAAAAAATTTCAGGAATGTGAAAAAAATTACGCCAAGTACATGAAAAAATGGAAGACTTAAGGAGAAATCACAAAAAAATAGAAGATCCTCATAAAAAACTACAAGAAAGTATAAAAAGATGTGAAATCGAAATGGGCTGCCAGTACATGAAGGTGGTTTCCAGCAATGTGCAAAGGGACAGTGTGTATCACAATGTAAAATTCGGTGCTTTCCAACTATGCGCAGCTAAAATGCTGTGTTCAACAGTGCTGACGTTCAGACCCTAATGACAACTCATGTATGTGGACGCCTGCCAATAGGCTCTCCCGCTGCTTGGTGGGAGAAGTCAGGGTGAGTTCGGAAGTAGCCGCTCTGCGTAGCGACGCGTTCATGGACTCACTCTCGTTCCGACTCTCACGCTGAGAGGACCGCCCTTCTTTTCTCAGGAGAATAAACGTTGAGATAGAGAAGCCATTGTGAGTCGTTTATTCCTCCTGCTTTCCTGACTCCTATCCTGGTGATTGTGGGACCACCGAGCCAGTTGAGTGGCAAGCACCCACAAATGGTGACCCCGACGTGATACAAGTCAACGTGATCAACCCGTCGTTATCAAACGACGCGATCAGGAAGAGGTCGACGCATGTTCGATCGTCGAGACAAAGGAAGCTGCGAGGTCACAGGAAGCAGAGAAGTCTGTATCTCTGGGAACGAGCGAATCGTGGTCTGCACACGAAACAAAAAAAGCTGCTAGCGTGTGCGTGCAGGCACGCCGGCGTACACGTGGGCACGGAAGAACGTCCCCGGACATCGAGGCGATTCGTTGCAGTTGCAACGCATCAAGCATGAGTCCAAGCACTCGTGCATGAGGCTACCGCCACCGGCGCCTTTTTCGCCAACGAGATCGTCATATTCCTGTGCGTGAAGCCACCGACACCGGCGCCTTTCGCATCAACGGGACCTTCATCTTTGGCGGGAAAGATTTATGCGTGAAGCCACCGACACCGGCGCCTTTGCATTGTGGCCGCCGTTCTCTCCGTCTCCCCTGTTCAGGCGGAAACGGAGATACCGGGGTCCTCAAATCCTGCCCCTTCGTCCCTTCCCGCGAACGGTAGGGTCGTTTTGGGGTTGGCACTCTGTCTCTTAAGAGCCCAAAGGGGTTTTTGGGCGCCAGTCAGGATCCTTTTGGGGATCCTGACGCGGTACGCAAGAAAACGAAACAAAAAAAAAAGAAACTCCTGACAACAACAAAACGGAAATACACAAAAAAAAAACAATTCAATGATCACAAGAGGGAGTAAAGGGGGGGCTCGGCGAACTCAGGGAGGGCAGGAGTCCCAGAGGGGATCCTGCCTCCTTCTCAGAAAAAAAAAGGAGACTCACGCGGGAAATAAATAATAAAAAAGGCGCAACGGCGCAATTTATTGATAACAAAACTTCAACTATAATTTCGTGATAAAAAAAAATGAATCCGCAGTACAAGAGAAAAAGAAAAAAAAAACGCAGCGAAAATCAAAAAGAAGAATAGAGCAATTTTGAACAGCAAAACAAAAAAACTTAAGAAAATTCGGTACTGAGAGGAACGGGCGGAACGCGACTGGAAACTTTCGAACTATTACGCACAGAAAAAAAAAGAAAGAAAGAAATTCGTTACAAGAGAAAGGAACAAAAAAAGAACGCGAAACCGTGTTACAACTCGATCGAAAAGGGGCACAGCAAAAGATAAGAGGGGATGCTCAAAAAGGGGGACAGAAAAGACGCGATCGGCGCTCAACTAAATCGGAAAAGGGACGGAAACCAAAAACTTTACAAGGGAGGACGAGAGCGGGAACAAAAAAAAGAAACGAGAACGAATAAAATAAAAAAAAAGGGGGGAATGAGAAACGAGAAAGGGTACGGTACCCTTCTCGCTACCTTTTTCGCCGGATGTCTCGTCGGTCGTCGTGGGCGTCCGGGCACTCTACCTCCACTCCAGGAAGACGGCACCAGGCACTTTTCCCAATCCAATCGATGGACGAAAACCACGGGGGCGAAAAACGGGCTTCTCAATTTCGCACTCTGACACGGTAATCTCAATTTTAAGCGGCACTCTACGGCAGTCCAAAGATCTCTGGAGATCGCCGCTAATTTGCGGGACCTCCATGCTCCAATTTCCCCTTCCTGGGGGGTCCGCTACTTAATTGGGCCAAGAGGTGCTGACCTCTTTCCGCTAGATCTTCAGGTCGATAGCCTCTACCAGTGTCCTTCCTTATCAAAGGATTCGTCGCCGGCGAATCTTCCTTATCGGCGTAGACCTTGCGTTGTCGTTATCCGGCGATAAGGGATACGCGAACGAGGGTACCGCAACGGGAATAATTCTTTAGGGTCCAAAAAGGGAAAAGGAGAAATTCGCGAGGGAGGAAATAGGGTTTCAGAATAGCGGGAAAAGGGAGGCTGTGCCCTTACCTATTCTTACATGGAGCTAAAGTAAACGCTCACGGTTTCGCACAATGAAATAAATTCCGAAAAAAAAACAATCTCACATAATAGAAATAGCGCTAAACAATAAAAGAATATAATACAATAAATTTCGATATGGTACACACAAGAAAAAAAAATAACATGATAGTAGAATGAAAAAGAAAAAAAACGTAAAGAAAAGAAATGCGATACAGGCGCTTAGCTAATGTTTAAGGGTCCCCCTCCTCTCAGGGAGATCCCTGGACTTCGCCATAGCCGCCAATAAAATCAATAATAATCCTGGGTAGCGATAATCGATAATAAAAAAAAGAAAACAGAGAAAAGAAATAAGAAAAAAAAAGAAAGAGAAAATAAAAAAGTGCTCCCACCTGGAGAGGTGGCAAAATGCCACGTCACAGCATATCCTGGTGAATGGAATCAACCTCATCGAAGCTGTCGTCGTCAGCGGAAAGAACGTCGTCCGAGTCCAGAATCAACGTGGCAGTTACCCGTGAGCGAGCGCAAGCCTACCGGTTAGACGAGCGCGCTAAATTCGCAATAAGTTCGCACGTCATCTTGGCGGCCATCTTGGTGACAGTGGTACGTTAAGATCGCGGCCATTTGCCGTAGTTTCAAAATAACTTCAAGGACGTTATACACGTGTTACGTAAATTCAAGCTGCGTTCAGACTTTGAAGTTCTAAGTGAATTTCAGTTCTCGAGTTATCAGAACGAGAAAACTCGGATCGGAGAAATTTTCGAGACTGCAGATAAAAGAAATCGATATCCGAAAAAAGTCCATTCGAGAAGGTTTCTCCGAATCCGACGCGACGCGAACTGGGCCAGTTTGTAAACTCGAACTCGGATCGCGGATAATTTAATAAGAACTGTAGGCGTTCCTGCACGGCACCTGCGTGTGCAATTTAGGTAGCATCCTTCGAATGTCAACTTCCTCCGAGGAATACCTGGACAGCAATATGTCTGTTACTCAAGAGGAATTAGAGGCAGCACAAGCCCATGTCGAACAGTTGCGGGCCGAGTTGGAGGTAGCACGGGCTGGTCGCCCACCCTATCAAAATGCGGCTGTGTACAGACAGCCAAAAATTAGTTCATTTAAGCGCGAAGATCCAGCCACGTGGTTCCTCCAGGCCGAGATAACATTAAGAAATGCTGGAATCACTGTATCAGCAACAAAAGCCGATTGTATTGCCGAAAAGCTCGAGATCGAAGAGCTGCAAACCATAAAAGATCTCATCGAAATGCAGCCGCGTCCACCCGACCTTTACGATCGTATTAAGACCCGATTGATAAATACTTACGGTATTTCGTCGGAGGCTCGTTTATCTCAGTTAATTCAGGGTGAAGTATCCAGGTTGGGCAAACCTTCTCTCATCTTGAATCGATTAAGAGCGCTTGATACGGGTTGCGGAGATTCAATTATTCGCGCCGTTTTCCTAAAGCTTCTACCAGCTCCGTGTCGCGCGATGCTGTCGGTATCAAACAAAACCGAATTACGCGAACTTGCCGAGATGGCTGACAAATACACGGAAGCAGTGGCGGTGGGAGATGCCAGCAGCGTATCCGTGATCGGTGTTAGGGATTCCGAGAATTCAGAATTAAAAGCCGCAATCGACTTGTTGACCAAGAAAGTAGACAGTCTCGAAGCTCAGATGCGGAGCAATCGCAAATCTAGGTCAAACTCGCGTTCGGATTATCAGAAACGTAGTAGGTCAAAATCGCGCGAAAATCGGGACCGCAATCCTGAAGGACTCTGTCGCATGCACCGCAAATACGGGGAGAAAGCAAGAAATTGTTTCAAACCGTGTGCGTGGCAAGACAAACAGTCGGAAAACTGATTCGACCTTCCCAGTTGGAGATGGTTGGGAAGGGGTCCGAGCAATCAAAGCGTCTCCACATTCGTGATGGCAGATCAGGGCTGACCTTTCTCGTAGATACCGGTTCGGACGTCTCAATAATTCCAGTCAACTCGAGTTATGACAAAAGCTCTGTTATCAATGACTGTAGTACGTTGTTCGCGGCGAACAACACACCAATCGAAACTCAAGGGAAGATTCAGCTGTCTTTGGATCTGAACTTGAAGCGGCCCATCACTTGGGAGTTTCACATCGCGTCAATTCCCTGTCCTATAATAGGAGCGGATTTGCTCGATAATTACGGTCTCATTGTTGATCTTCGAAAACATCGAATCATTGACCCGTGGTCAAACGTTTCAGCGGTTGGCTTCATAAAAAACGTTTCGAGCTTCGATATAAGCTTTGTAGACACGACCACCGCGTTCTTCAAGATCATCTCCGAATTTCCCGAGATCACGCAGAAGTCGTCGAATGGGCATATCTTTACATCTGACATTGTTCATCACATTGTCACGACTGGCCCCCCGGTGGCCGAACGAGCTAGGCGTCTAGATACCGCGAAACTAAAAGCCCTCAAAGCTGAGTTCAAGGCGTTGATGGACTCAGGCATAGTACGACCTTCCAGCAGTTGCTGGGCATCACCCATCCATATGGTGCCGAAGCCCGATGGCAAATGGCGCATATGTGGAGATTACCGACGGCTGAACGCGATAACTATCCCTGATAAGTACCCAGTACCTCATTTACATGACTACTCGGTCAATCTTCACGGAAAAACGATCTTTTCCAAAATCGATATGTGCAAGGCATATCACGAGATTCCGGTCGCACCGGAAGACATTCCGAAAACCGCGGTGATCACCCCGTTCGGGTTATTCGAGTACACCGCAATCCCATTCGGTCTTCGAAACGCCAGTCAGTCATTCCAACGTTACGTCAACCGAGCACTTGCCGACCTTGATTTTGTTTTCGCTTACATTGATGATATTCTCATCGCTTCATCCTCCCCGGAAGAGCATAAGAATCATCTCCGCGTCGTTTTCGAACGATTAAAAAAGTTCTCATTGCGCGTCAACATTAACAAATGCGAGTTCGGTAAATCTGAATTGACTTTCTTAGGACATCTTATCAACTCAGAAGGCTCAAAACCGCCCAAAGAGAGAGCAAACGCCGTCCTACAGTTCCCGAAACCGAAAACGGTTGTGGAATTGAGACGATTTCTTGGGATGGTTAATTTCTACAGGCGTAGCTTACCGAATGCCGCCAGTGTGCAAGCTCCACTGTACGCGTACACCCGTGATTCTAAGAAAAACGATAAACGGGAGATTGCGTGGACCGGAGAAGCTGAGGACGCATTTGAACAGGTCAAAACAGACCTGGCCAATGCAGCCTTACTCTGTCATCCTTCGTCAGAAGCGGAAACACGCGTCGTCACGGACGCCTCCGATTATGCCATGGGTGCAACACTTGAACAATTCCTAAATGACTCGTGGAAGCCGTTAGCGTTTCTTTCCAAGAAATTTTCCCCCGCGCAACAAAATTACAGTGCGTATGATCGCGAATTGACCGCCGTCTATGAAGCGATAAAATCCTTGAAATACTTTCTTGAAGGTAGAAACTTCAAGATCGTAACCGATCACAAACCCTTGGTTTATGCGTTTCAACAACGAGCGGAAAAAGCATCCCCTCGGCAAGTGCGACAATTGTCGTACATTTCGCAGTTCACCACACACATAGAACACCTATCGGGTCCACTGAACGTGGTTGCAGATGCGTTATCGCGCGTGGATTCGATACGATTGCCTCTAGAATTTGATCTGCTAGAACTATCGCAGCTGCAAAAGGACGATCCTGAGTTGGAGAAATTGCGTCAATCTCCAGAATGCAAGCTAACGATTCGATGTTTAGAGTGGGGTCCGGAACACAACAAGATATATTGTGATCTGACCGGTGAAACACTTCGACCGATCATCCCTGCGCCATTTCGTAGGCGAATCTTCAACCTGTTTCATCAGCCCGCTCATCCTAGTGGAAAAGTTACAGATCAAATCATTAGAAAATCATACGTGTGGCCAAACATGCATCGAGACATCAAGACGTGGGCGAAAAACTGTCTTGATTGTCAAAAATCAAAAATTACTCGACGCGTGAAAAATAATCCAACCGAATTCGTAGCTCCGGACGGACGATTTCAGCATGTCCACATGGACATCGTCGGTCCCCTCAAGAACGACGACGGCTATCAGTACATAGCAACGTTCATTGATCGCTTCTCGCGATGGGTCGAGGCAATACCCCTGAGAGACATAACCGCGCAAACGGTCTCTCGAGCTTTCTACGATCAATGCGTATCCCGATACGGTGCACCAAAGATTCTTACCACGGATCAAGGTGCACAGTTCGAATCTCAGTTATTCAATGCCTTACTATCCCTCATTGGCTGTCAACGAATTAGGACCGCAGCCTATCATCCCCAAGCAAACGGTATGATAGAGCGCTGGCACCGTTGCATGAAGGCGGCCCTGATTTGCCAAACCGAAAAAGATTGGGTCCGACAATTATCAACAGTGTTATTAGGATTGCGCACGCATGTACGTCTAGATACCGGTGCGTCACCGGCTGAGTATGTTTTTGGTACCACATTGCATATTCCGGGCGCCTTTTGTCTTCCCGAAGATTTTTCTCCGAATCCGTACATTTTTATTGAGGAATTCCGCGAGCATATGCAAGAGATCAAACCTATACCGGTCACGCATAGGCACAAGAAGCGCGCGTTTTTCTTCAAAGATCTCCGCACCTGTACGCACGTTCTGCTTGAAACAGGTGCCGCCAGGAAATCCCTCGAACGTCCGTTCACCGGTCCACATAAAGTGCTGAAAAGAATCTCTGATCAGGACTACGAAATAGATTTTAATGGTACATCGCGCATTGTCACAACGACATTGCTGAAACCTGCATATTTCATCCCTGAGGATCTGGTTCCGATTTCGTTCAGCGAAAGTAACAAGCAAGTGGCGCCAGAAAACGCGTCATCAGAAAACCTGAACGTAGAACCAAGTCAAGCCTTGCAAACTACCCCGCAACGAACATATCAAAGAAAAAAAAGAATTACATTCAATCTTGCGGCGAACCAAACAAAATATTTTCATAAAAACGACATAGTTTCTAAGTAAATCTCTTGTAATACTCTTAAGGCATTTTGCAATAGTTTTAAGTCATTTTGTATTTTCAAAAAGAACGCGCCATCAACTTCCAATCCTTCGTGATATCGTTGTCACTCGGGGGGGAGTATTGTGGGCGCCTGCCAATAGGCTCTCCCGCTGCTTGGTGGGAGAAGTCAGGGTGAGTTCGGAAGTAGCCGCTCTGCGTAGCGACGCGTTCATGGACTCACTCTCGTTCCGACTCTCACGCTGAGAGGACCGCCCTTCTTTTCTCAGGAGAATAAACGTTGAGATAGAGAAGCCATTGTGAGTCGTTTATTCCTCCTGCCTTCCTGACTCCTATCCTGGTGATTGTGGGACCACCGAGCCAGTTGAGTGGCAAGCACCCACAGTAAAGTGACTGTTTCGCACTCTGGCGGTGAAATGAAGAAGCTAAATAGTGTATCAGCCACAAACTGAGACCGTTTAGACAATTTGTCTAGATGTCCGCGGTCTGGTAATAGAATACTTGGCGTGGTCAGGCAAGTCTGCGAGAGAGAAAGTATGGGTATTGATGATCTGAGAATGCCTTGTCCAGCCACGCCAAGCATTTGACTTCCAGGCCGCGGACATCTAGGCAAATGTCTAAACAGTCTCAGTTTGTGGCTGATACACTATTTAGCTTCTTCATTTCACCGTCAGAGTGCGGAACAGTCACTGTCACGTCGCGCGACATACCGCACTCTGATATTAGATTCTAAGCAAAATATTATATAAAAGCGATTTATTTTATAATGCTAACATAATCAATGTCTTTTATTAATAATGTATCCAAAATCTGGTTGTTTCGCATCTTTTAACTATTGTAATTATACCTTTTAACGTTAAGGGAAGATGAGTCAGGGAAAATCTAAAATAATTAAGTCAGATTCCATTGAAACAGTAATTACGCGCTTCCGTTTTTATTAGGACAATTGTAAAGGAAACGTCGAAACATACGCGATACATATTAGAAAGTTCACCGAATTCGACGATTAATATGATAATTTTAACGAAAAGAAAAAGGTGAACCAACATAGCAGTTGGCAAGTAGGATGACTAACCAGTCATAAATATGTCACCTAAAGATACAACACTGAACAATGAGGTATCTATGATTGCAAGGCCCTAAAACACTTCAGGGAAAACCGCGAGTCAAGCGAAACGAATTGTAAGGTGTCCTCGGACATCTAGAGCGAAAGGATGTGACTACTTAGACAAAAGGGCCTATATTTCAATAGGAAAAGAAAACGTGACCAAGCGTAACAGACGGAAAGCGGGAGGCGGCAATGGTTTCTACTAGGTGCAAGAGTAAAACAATTATTTCCCTACACTTCAGAGGGTTTTCCAAAGCACATATATACCCCGTGAAAATTCGGGAGGATCAGTAATTTTTCGGCTATCCTCGAAGAGTGCAAGTGACATATGCCTAATAGTGTCCTGTTCACCTCGCACGAAGAGAACCATCGCCTGTCTCCAACCGGACTACTGATCTTCACCTTCTTGAGCAACCATTTGAGAATTTATCTTCACGATCAACCTTCCTGAGGAACCATTTGAGGGATTTTACCGATCAGTTTTCCTGAAGAATCCCCACGAGGAAACGAACCAACCGTCGGACTAAAGAAACAACCAGTTCCTTCGTCGTTAATAAAGGTATACAAAAGTTGATCGTTTGCGTTTGTCAGTAGGTATGCTATGCCGTTTCTAACCCTGGTGCTCTCAGGGGAGGTGAAGGGTTGAGCGGGGAAGTAAGAATTAGGTATTCTGAAGGGGGTGGAGTAATTAGGTGGGCGTTTCTAAATCAGGTGTTCTGTGGGGGTTCAGAAGGTGGAGGTTTTTTTTTGGGGGGGGGGGGGGTGGTACGGTGGATCTTCCTTGTATTTTTTTTCCCTGGTATAGTGAGTATGTTGCTTTTTCGAGAGAAAAAAATTTGAATCTCATTTTTTTCCCCTCTGTTTACGTATTCATATCTCGATTCTTTTCCTTGTGTTTACATATTCATATCTCGATTTTTTCCTTCTGTTTACATATCCATCATTACCCATTAATTGTATTGACTTAGCAGCTTGGTTGTCACTGCTAGGAAGATTTTATTTTTATAACTTTTTTTAAAGGAAAAACATTGCGCAATTGATGTCACGGTGAGTACGTTGCTTTGAAGCTGTTTTTGCAATAATGTCTTCATCGAATACTGGATATGTTGATTTTTTTTTTCCATCTCTTTTCTAGCACGTTTGATATGTAAAACAGGTTTAACGCGTGTCGCCCAATAGTGGGAATGCCCTCTCTCTTTCTCTCTCTCTCTTTTGATGTAAGTAGCACTGCTATCTAACTCTTTTGCTCCGCTTCTTTCTAACTTCATACTGCTGCTGCCTGCCTTCGGGCGTTTTTCTGTTCCAGCCCAGTGGTTTGTGTAAGTGCTCTTTTATACCTTACATTACTTGCAAACCTGGGCGACGCATGTGCATGCTCAAATATGCACTTTCTATCTGCATTCATCATCATCATCCTAACCTCAACCATACGAGTGCCTGGATTTGGTAGCTAACGGCTGCTTCTTCTTCCCCTGTGCCTATCTTCCAATTGGCTGAAGCATCGTTGGATCCTGAAGCATCCGCCAATGGAACCTGCAAATTGCGCACGCTGTAAGACTCCTGCCGTCGACGCCCGAATCGCCTGCCCAGATTGCGCACGTGTCTTTCATCCCAGCTGCGCCGATGTTTACTTATCGCGATCGGGAACTAGGCAGTGCTGCCGTACGACTCTTCCGCTGCTGCTCCGTCGACTCGGTAAATTGTCCAGAGATCGCGCAGCGCCGTTGTCATCCTCCCATGACGTCCAGCGCTCGCCACACACCTACTCTCACCCATCTCTCCTCTCTACCACCACTGCTACCACTACTTCTACCACCACTACTACTTCTTCCAATTCGCCGCTGTCAACCGTCGCATCCTTTTCTTCTCGATCGCCGCTTTCGTCCATCTTACCACTTAGTCTGCCGCTGGCCACTCAAGCGCCTAGTCCTGCTGCTGGCGATGCCCTGCTTGAAAGATTGGACGCCGTTTGTAAGCTGATTTCTGCCTCTGAGGCCCGTAACTCTGCCGCTCTCAGCGAAATAAATAGCGCGATTTTGGCCTCAGAGGCACGAACATCTGCCTGCATTGAGGAGCTCAGGGTTGAGATGTCTGCGTTGGGCTCTTTAGTTAACCGTGTAGATGATCACGACCAGCGGTTCACCGCTGTTGAGTCGGGGATTGAACGGCTCAGTCGAGATATTGCCGCCCTGAAACGTCGTCAGAGCCCTCCTTCCGGTTCGACCGTTCACTCCAGGACTTCGCGGGAACTTGTTCTGTCGGGTCTACCTGTACATACCCGCCACTCTGACTCCGCCGTCGCTTCATCCATGCTGCGAGTCCTTGGAGCGGATTGCTGGATCGCAGATATCGTCGAGGTCCGACGCATGGTTAGACCTGCATCACGGCCACCCGGTCTTGCCAACGAACCCCGTCTCTCTTCCGCCGGTGATGCCTCTTCTCGTCTATGTCCTCCTCCTCCTGCTCGCGTCTCACTCGCCATCCTCCTCAAGTCTGCCACGGCTAGGTGCTCAGTACTCGAATCAAAGCGGAAGCATGGAGTGGTCCGCCTTTCTGATCTCTTCCCTGGCCTTCCGCAAACTACTTTGTACTTAAATGAAATGCTAGACTCATCAACCTACTCCTTATTGCGGAAGACCAGAGAGCGAGCCAGGGAGGCTCATTTCAAGTATGTTTGGATCCGTGATGGCGTCATTCGAGCCAGGAAACAAGACGGTGACCCTACTATTACTATCTCAAATGAAGCCGATCTTGCCCAGTTAGCATGACCCTCTGTTTCCAACTCTCCGGTCCGTACTAACTTGGACCCCACGACGTCTGCTTCATCTTCAGCTTCGAATTCCCGCCTCAAATCCTGCCCAGCCTCCATTTGCAACACAGCTCTTGTAGCTGTTCTTTTTAATGCCAACTCGTTGTTGGGACACATTGACCTCGTCTCTGCTCAAGTCCCTCTCCCTGATGTGCACTTAATTGCTGTCACGGAAACTTGGCTCCACGATCGTGTCCCCGACGAGTTGGTGTCTCTTGAGAGCTTCACCCTGCTCAGGAACGATAGGGTGGGCAGGATTGGTGGCGGCGTTGCATGTTACGTCCGGAGCAGTTTTAGGTCGCGTTTTTAGCTCCGTCCCCTGGTCGCTTCTCCAATGAGCCCGAGTACTTGATACTCGAAATCTCTCCTGGAACTCGCGCCACTATCTTAGTAGCCGTTGTCTATCGCCGCCGTAAGGCTGCTCTCTTCGGATGCCTCTTAGCTGATCTTTCCAAGTTTCATCATGCCTACAGTTCCATCTTCATCCTTGGAGATTTCAACTGTAATCTCAGCCGACCGTCGTTTGAATCAACATCTCTCCTGCAACTTGCATCCGAATTATCACTCCGCATTGTTCCATCAGGGCCAACCCACCACACCGTCTCCTCCGACTCATGGCTTGATGCTGCTCTTGTTGACTCGCTGGATCGAGTGCTCTGCTTCACCAGGACTGAGTCCCCTTTCATCGCCGGTCATGATATGATTACGTTTGTTTATAGCCTTACACGGGCAGAGTTCCTCCCGTTGTCTGTTCCTAAACGCTCTTAAGCCGGCTTTCAACTTGAAAGCTTCCAGACAACGCTAGGATCTCTGCTCGCTAACTCCTTGCCTCACTCTGACCGGGTTGAGGGGGACGCCTCCTTTCTCGCTCGCAGCATCTCCAGGGCACTCGATCTTCATGCTCCCTTTAAGCCTCCATCACCTGGTAGGCTCCGCCCTGGCTGGCTTAAGCCTGACCTACTGCAGCGCATCAAGACCAAGAACCGCTTATACAAAAAGGCCAAACGTTCTCGATCCCCTTCTGCGTGGTCAACCTACCGAGCCTTTCGCGACTCCTTATCACAAGACATAAGGACTGCCCGCACCAACTTTCTTAGAGACCGAATCACTTCAGCTCATGGCTCCGAAGTCTGGGGAGCTCTATCCGCCGTCGGTCTGCTTGGTTCCTCCCTACCATCGCCTCTGCAATTCTTCTCCCCGGATGAATTGAACCTGCACTATGCGACAGTTTCCAATTCCAGCCCAGGGTACACTGGTGCCCAGTTCTCTGCAATCCTTCAGATCCCTGCACCAGAGCCAACCTTCCACCTCCACCCTGTTAGTGCGCAAGACATCATTGATACCTTGCGCTCATCTCGTTCGAGGTCTGGTGCTAGGGGCCCTGACGGAATCTCTCGCGGAGACCTGGGCAGTTGCTTTCCGGCTGCCCTTGACCATGTCACCGACCTTTTCAATCACTCGATTGAAGACGCGGTATTTCCTTCACAGTGGAAACTGTCGCACATCAGGGCGCTTAGCAAGACCAGACTACCCCTGTCACCTTCCGACACGCGCCCTATTGCCAACTTGTGTGAGGTATCCAAACTCCTCGAAAGGCTAGTGGGTGGTCAACTTTCCTCCCCCCTTGATACCCACAACTTAATCGATCCTAGGCAGTCAGGTTTTCGTCCTGCTCACAGCACTCAGTCTGCTCTCCTGCGAGTGGTGGATGATGTTCGTCATGCCATAGACGATCGACATGTCACAATTCTTCTCTTATTCGACTTTTCTAAGGCCTTCGACACCCTCCCCCACTCTATTTTGTTGAGCAGACTGAGGCAGGTGGGCTGCTCGGACCACGCCCTATCATGGTTCCATAGTTATCTTTCCGGACGATACCAGGCCGTCCTTGACGACTTTGCTAGCCCTTCAACTCTTCAACCTATTCATTCTGGCGTCCCGCAAGGTTCGGTCTTGGGTCCGCTCCTCTTTCAAATTTTCATTAATGGAATCGGGTCTATTCTCAAGTACTCCAACCACATCCTCTTCGCTGACGACCTTCAAATTTACCTCTCATGTCCAGACAGCGATCTCCTCCCGGCTCTTCAACTCGCTTCGTCCGACGCATCCGCTGTTGCCGACTGGGCTACATCGAGTGGTCTCAAACTTAACCTAGGAAAGACCAAGGCGATGATTTTGGGGAGCCAGCGTTACGTAAACGAAATTTATGCACGAGCGCTGTCTCCCATTCTTGTTAATGGCAATCCCGTCCCCCGGGTGACCGAGGCACGAAATCTGGGCGTTATTATCACGCCATCACTCAATTGGAGGAGCCAGGTGCTCGACATATCGCGGCGAGTCTATGCTACACTCTACCGTCTCAAGCACCGTCGCGCTGCGCTCCCCCCAGATATTCGCGCCCTCCTAATCAAAACCCTGGTCTTTCCTATTTTTGATTATTGCTGTCTTGTTTATGCTGGCTTATCTGGCATTCTCCAACTCAAACTCCAGCGCGTTTTCAATGCCTGCGTCAGGTTTATTTTCGATCTAAGGTGCGATGAACATGTCACTCCCTACCGCTTAGGCAGGCTTGAGTGGATGTCGTTGGAGAGCAGGAGGCTTTATTTTCTGGGATCCGCGCTTTACCGGATCCTAACCACAGGAAACCCACCCTACCTGAACGAGAGGTTCACACCTCCTGACCCTAGCATCCGTCGAGCCGACAGGCTTGTTGCTACCCAGCCCCCCTTCGTCATTCCTCCTTTCCGGACGGAATCACTCCGCAGCTCCTTCCAAGTCTCTGCCATCCAACTCTGGCACTCCTTGCCAGCTGAGCTTCGCTCTGCCCCCTCCATAGAATCCTTCAAGAGCGGGTTATGAGGCCATCTGCTCAGGGGTGAGATTGCTGGGACTGCTGAGATTAACGAACCGGCTGATCGCGGGCACGAGCCCCTCCACGAGCGCTAGATTCATCGCTTACTGTTAAATCACCTTCATCATTTACTCATAATCAACAAATCTTGCTCTATCTGTTTTCAACACCACGCTCATACCCACCCTCTCTATTACCTATGCTCTTTGCTTTTGCTCTTACTATCTTGTACCCTGCTGCATCCAAATTTTATATCCATACTTGGAAATCTACTTATTTGAAACATCTGTTATTAATACATTGCATTTTTATATATTGTTACTATTTTTTATATTGTAATCAAATTTTTAATATGTTCATAATATGTATATCTCCCACTTGTATCCTTGCTTGGCTTACAGGCACTCTAGGCCATAAATAAATCAATCAATCAATCTCTCTCCTTCTACGTAAGTAGCTACACATTCTGTCTCTTACTGCTCTCCGCTTCTTTGCTTTTTCTCTGCCTCTTTTGCCTCCGGGCATTTTTTCTGCTTAGATTTTTGCACTGCCAATTACGTGTGCTAAGCTTTGCAATATTCTACAAAGCCGTCTCCTGTGCACAAGTGCGCAATTCATCAATTTTCGCAAGGCTGGTCTGGTCATAACCTCTTCTGGTGGTTCCCCTGGCTGAGCCTCTGACAGCTCCTTGGCGCCATTTCCGCTCGTGCTGTTCGCCAATTGGACATGGCTTCTTCCGAAGCTGCCGAAGATCCAGTGGAATGTGCCAAGTGTCACCGCGCAGCAGTTGACGCAAGAGTGGCCTGCTCCGACTGCCTGACTTCTTTCCATCAGGGCTGCACGGGTGCCTACTTAGCCAGGTCCACAACGCGAGATTGCTGAAAAAAGACTCTTCCTGCCATCGTGGAGTTGTACTACAAGATGCGAGGCAACACCGTCACCAGCTCATCGAGAAGTAGCTCCAATCTTACACCTATTTCTCGCGCCCCTGCGCCCCCACTGGCCGAATCTGCTAAAGCGCCTCGTAACCATTCCGTTAGCGCCCATGATTCACCAGCTCTTTCCTCTATCCCTCTCTCTTCTAGCGGCCCTACTCCTTTCACATCTTCTCATATCACTTCTATCGCCTCTACGATCCCCACTACTACTTCCATCGACACACTGGCCTCTTACACCTTCTCTTCTCTACCGAGCCTCAGTCAAGCATCACTGCCTTCTACCGATACATCGTTTGCCCCCACCTTTCTGCCCAGCGATCCTGATCAGCTCACAATCTCCTCTAAACTCGATCGAATGAATCAACTTATTTCTGATTTGTCCAGGTCGACTTCTTCGTCCATCGGCCAACTTTCAGAGAAAATCGATACGCTTAGCCAGCTAGCCACTCGTATCAATGAGCATGAAGATCGGCTCTCTGCCCTGGAGTCTGGGGCTGAGCGTGTCGACCGCCGTCTGTCCTCCCTTGAGCAGAGGACGGGAACTTGCTCGGCCCCCGATCCAGTGGCCAGTAGGGAACTAATAATTTCGGGTGTCCCTTCTGATACTAGCGGGGCGGATGCTCAGGCAGTCCATGATGTTTTTAAGGCTCTGGATGGCGGCTGTTGGATTTCTGACATTGTCAGTATCAGACGTATGCCTGCCCCCGCCAAGCCAACTCCATCTACATCATCATCAACTCCTTCTACTTCCCTGGTAGTTCGGCTCAAGTCGGCTGTTGCAAGAGACTCCGTCATAGATCTTAAGGTAGTTGACCGGAAAATAGCTTTTCTTCCGGATATGATGAAACTTATGGTAAATAATCCTCAAAGTACGACTGTTTTTAAAAAAAAAAGCTGTACCATACCAAATTTGAGAAATTCAACTTCAAAGTTCCGATTTTTTCCGTAAGCGATATTTCTTCAACGGCTCTTACGGTTCTATTGAAAAACTAAAGTAATTTAGATTAAAGTTCGTAGAACAGAATAAAAAAAATAGTCGTTGCGTTACTATACCAATTTAACGTAAAGTTAATTTCAAGTAAGCAAATTTCGAAACTCATAAGAATGTGAACGAACTGAAGCGAGCATGTGGCAGCGTTGTCATAGTCGATCATGTGTACATCCTACAGGGGCTCAGTAGACATTTCGTTTCCATCACATATTAAGTCATATATGTATAGTCATTGAAATGAAATAAATGTTTAATAAAAAAATGTTGAAATTGAAAAAACAATTTAATTTGATTTTATTATACATATTTTGCCTTTTTTGAATAAAAATATATTTTATATTATTATTTTCATCACATTACTTGAACATATAATAAATATTGCAAAATATGTTTTACAAACTAATAGATAAATTATATTAATAATAATTGTTACATTACGCATTAATTTTTAATCTATTTACTATTGAATTCAGTACTTTTTTATCTCTGGTGAGTCGAGGTTTATTATCAACTTTTTCTGATAAATACTTTTTAACTTCAGTTTCACCTTCACTTTTGTATAAATCTAGTAACGTTGTAAACTTTATTTCTCTTAAAACTAATCTTTTAAGCATATCTTTGGATAAAGTATTTTTTAATTCTGATAAGTCTTTGTCGATTGCAGTCTTACTTTTTATATTAAGCAAACAGTCATTATAAGTTTTATAATTATTCAACAAATGACGTTCATTTGAAATCACATTGACTAGTTTTTTTGAAACTTTGACATCAACGTACAAGAATCTAGAAAAGATTTTTCTAAAAAGTCTTTCGATAATTTAGACAGCGTAAACATGCCTGCACCATTTCTGTCTGGTATCGCTTTCTTAAAAAATGCCCAAGTATCTGAAAATCCTATTATATTTTTAAAATTTTTGGTCATATTATTTTTTGCAACAGCTCGTAATAAGTGAGAAATATCGAATCGAGCATTATGAGCAATAAGTAAGCAAGGATTTTCAGATGCATTTAAAAATTCCGAAAAAGCTTTCAAACCATCTTTCAAATCCATAGTTTCAAGTTGTTGGTTGCGCAAAAAGAGATTACCGTTAATAGTATGTAAACCCGTCACGCTAGCAGCAGAAGTACTTATATGTTTTGTTAGAGTAATATATACGTTGAACGTAGATTCATTTCGCTCAGCAGCAATTTGCAATATACAAGCCGAATCGCCAAAGTCGGACGTTTCTGAGTCAAAATAAACGAATTCACAATTTTTTTCTAACGCTGCACATGATTGTGCATTCTGCGAGGATAATTCAGCGGAATCTATATTAATGCCGCAATTTTTTAACTTTAAATTTAGCTTTTTCCGCTCTTTGTAATCTCATCTTGTCTGCTTTTTTAGCATGTTTTTTAGTATTTTTGCCAGGAGATAAATTTAATTGTTCATTTATAGAGAGTAATGACATTTCACCATCATTTTTTGTGCAAACTGCACTTGCAACGCGGTAATCAGCCGCACCACTTTTACTCAAGCAAATATTTTTTGGAAGCTTGTGAGCAATTATATTATTTACACTTTCGTTACTTTGACTTGACGCAGAAACACAAAATTTTTCTACGTTATTCGCATATTTATTCAAAGTAACTTGGAGCTTTTCGAACAATTCTTTAGATTTCAGTTTTACTGTATGCGTGGTACTCTTACACCACTCTCCACAATTACCGTGTCGATCAAATACATGATCAGCGATAGATCGTACAGCTTCAGCTAAACGCAAGCTGTTCTCTTTATTTTGAGCAACAGCATATTGAAAACATTTTTTTAAGTGTGGAATTACGTTTTTCTTTTTCATTTCTTTGAAATTCTTGGCGAGATCGTACAAATCATTACTAAAATGTTTTGAAAGGTGATTTTCATCTGATAATTTATAAACCATTTCAGACCTATTTTTTCGCACAGCGGCAATTGTACTACTGTCATCGTCACCAATCACGACTCGAACGCTTGCTCCAACTTCTTTAAATATTTCACTGTTGTTTATTAACTGCTCTCCAACGTCTGCTTCCATCGCTTTAGCACTCCCCGTGAAATTTAATCGACAGTCGTGTTTTTTTTTGCGTGTCCTGAATCGCACAAAGCACATTTCCGATTGCGAGTAGTGAAATTTAGTATTTTGCCGGATAAAAATCCAATGATCGTGGCATATCCATTAAGACTATCATAGCTCTTCCCGTTGCCTCTTTTACTCCAACCCATACTGTAGGAGACTATGATATTAATAATTCCTCCCATTGCAGAATCAAATGATTTTGAATTTACATCTTGACAAATTTCTTCTAACTTGCTAGGCGTTGAAGTTATTCACATTTCAGATCCTCGCAAATGCAAATTGGAGTATATATCTTCTACTATTTCCCGTGGTCTACAAAATTTAAAAGAATAATAAATAAATAAATAAATGAAGTATGCTCATTGGAAATGAATTGACCAATTTTTATATGTCTTTATTCAATAAAAAATAAAAATATTATTTCAAATGAAATATTTGCTGATATACTAAATTGAGTTACCATTTATTTTATTTTTTTTATTTTTATTTTATATCATTTTATTTTTTGGCACTTGTACATCAAATTCATAGATTAATTTACGTTGTTGCTAAATAAAAGAAAGGTTTTATTAATATTTATACGTGAGTGTACACATGATGTACTCCTATTACGGTATTGCAAATTTTTTCAAAACATTTAATATTCAGTTATCAATAAAAACAAAAGAGGATATTATTATAGTGTGATATTATATATAGTGAGTATATTATAGAGGATAGGAAGACAAAAAATAATATAAAATATTGAAATAAAAAGAAATTTATAAATCAAAGTAATGTCTCCTTGTGAGTACAATTGATCGTACAAAACAATTTTTTTCAAAATCTTAAAAATAATCTCAAAAGTATGTAAATATTTATAAAAAATACATGTAAAAAATCAAATTAATTGAACAGCTGATCATACAATTTTGGAATAAGTATTAAAATTAATTAAAACTTTTTGAATTAACACAAAACTTAAAATATCTTACAAATTGGTACATAATTCTTCTAATTTTTCTAATACAAGGTCACGTTCTTCTTTCGCTGCTTTCTTACAACTTTCCTTTGCTGTTTTCTCAATTGCTGGTCCTACTTCTCTCTCATACTTTGTATATAATTCATTGGGTATCTCTGGAATGTTTAAACATGACAAGAATTTATTCAAAGCTGTGAGTCCAAATCCAGCGTGTACAGAACCTATAAACAATATTTTTGAGGTTACGATACTACTCAAGCCAGTCAAAACACTTTAAAGCTATAAGCTTATTAAACAAATATACAGGATGTCCGGCATAAGGTGTCGATGCCGAAAGGGGGTGGTAGGGGGTGAAAAAGGGAGACAAAAAGTCCAATACCATTTTTTAAAATTCGGCTTAATTACCGAGTTATTAATTAAAACGTTCTGGCCAATCAGAACGCCGAAGAGGCTCGGTAGGCGGTACCAAAAATTTAGACCCGACCTTACTTGACCGTGTGACGTCGACAATAAAGTAGTAGTAGTAGCAGTTATTACTACTACTTTGAAGAAAGAAATAATACATAAGAAAGAAAATGGCGGAAATCAAACGCTTGACATTCTTATTTGTATTATTTTTTTCTATTCTTACCACTACCGCTAATATTATGACTATTGTCAATATTATTATTGCTATTATTACTATTATTACTTTATTGATGATGATGATGATGATGATGATGATGATGATGATGATGATGATGATGATGATGATGATGATGATGATGATGATGATGATGATGATGATGATGATGATGATGATGATGATGATGATGATGATGATGATGATGATGATGATGATGATGATGATGATGATGATGATGATGATGATGATGATGATGATGATGATGATGATGATGATGATGATGATGATGATGATGATGATGATGATGATGATGATGATGATGATGATGATGATGATGATGATGATGATGATGATGATGATGATGATGATGATGATGATGATGATGATGATGATGATGATGATGATGATGATGATGATGATGATGATGATGATGATGATGATGATGATGATGATGATGATGATGATGATGATGATGATGATGATGATGATGATGATGATGATGATGATGATGATGATGATGATGATGATGATGATGATGATGATGATGATGATGATGATGATGATGATGATGATGATGATGATGATGATGATGATGATGATGATGATGATGATGATGATGATGATGATGATGATGATGATGATGATGATGATGATGATGATGATGATGATGATGATGATGATGATGATGATGATGATGATGATGATGATGATGATGATGATGATGATGATGATGATGATGATGATGATGATGATGATGATGATGATGATGATGATGATGATGATGATGATGATGATGATGATGATGATGATGATGATGATGATGATGATGATGATGATGATGATGATGATGATGATGATGATGATGATGATGATGATGATGATGATGATGATGATGATGATGATGATGATGATGATGATGATGATGATGATGATGATGATGATGATGATGATGATGATGATGATGATGATGATGATGATGATGATGATGATGATGATGATGATGATGATGATGATGATGATGATGATGATGATGATGATGATGATGATGATGATGATGATGATGATGATGATGATGATGATGATGATGATGATGATGATGATGATGATGATGATGATGATGATGATGATGATGATGATGATGATGATGATGATGATGATGATGATGATGATGATGATGATGATGATGATGATGATGATGATGATGATGATGATGATGATGATGATGATGATGATGATGATGATGATGATGATGATGATGATGATGATGATGATGATGATGATGATGATGATGATGATGATGATGATGATGATGATGATGATGATGATGATGATGATGATGATGATGATGATGATGATCACTATCACTACCACTCCCGCTATCACTATCGCTATGGCTATCGCTGTCACTCTATCGCTATCGCTATCGCTATCACTATCACTGTCACGCTATCGCTATCACTATCACTACACTATCGCTATCACTATCGCTATCGCTATCGCTATCGCTATCACTCCATCGCAATCGCTATCATTATCGTTATCGTTATCATTATCATCATTAATATTATTATTACTATTATTACTTTGTTAAAGATGATAACAAAAGTTATAAAAAAAAAAGATGATTAACATTAGTAAAGTAATAATAGTAACAATAATAGTAATAGTAATATTGATGATGATAATGGTAATGATAATGATAGTGATAGTGATAGTGATAGAGTGATAATAATAGCGATAGCGATATTGATGGTGATAGCGATAGTGATAGCGATAGCGATAGAGTGATAGTGATAGTGATAGCGATAGAGTGACAGTGATAGTGATAGTGATAGAGTGATAGAGTGATAGCGATAGAGATAGAGTGATAGCGATAGAGTGATAGCGATAGCGATAATGATAGCGATAGTGATAGCGGGAGTGGTAGCGGGAGTGGTAGTGATAGTGATCATGATCATCATCATCATCATCATCATCATCATTAATAAAGTAATAATAGTAATAATAGCAATAATAATATTGACAATAGTCATAATATTAGCGGTAGTGGTAAGAATAGAAAAAAATAATACAAATAAGAATGTCAAGCGTTTGATTTCCGCCATTTTCTTTCTTATGTATTATTTCTTTCTTCAAAGTAGTAGTAATAACTGCTGCTACTACTACTTTATTATCGACGTCACACGGTCAAGTAAGGTCGGGTCTAAATTTTTGGTACCGCCTACCGAGCCTCTTCGGCGTTCTGATTGGCCAGAACGTTTTAATTAATAACTCGGTAATTAAGCCGAATTTTAAAAAATGGTATTGGACTTTTCGTCTCCCTTTTTCACCCCCTACCAACCCCTTTCGGCATCGACACCTTATGCCGGACACCCTGTATATACAAATGTTAAGTACTTACCAAGTACACCTTTCAAATTATTATGAGATTGATGTTTGTTGTTAGAATTTATTTTTCCGGTGGCAACAGATTTGTTTTCGTTGCAAACGTTGCATGGAATAATGAAAACGGTATGAAGTCCAGAGCGTTTTTCGTCGATTATTTTTTCTAAGTCTAAAAGATTTTTACACTTATCACACTTTAGATTTTTGCCTAATTCTAATATATCGACAATTCGCCTTCCTTCGCATGGCTTTGGCTTGGGGAGATCAGAAGTCGTCGACGGAATAACGTTTTTTTTTGCACGTTCCATACTTTGCACTACTTTGATAACTTTCATAGTAGTTTTTTTCTAGCAAATTTTCCATTATTCAGTCGAATTCTATCCTCTATTTTGCCCGTCGTTCGTTTCCGGAACATTTTCGACGATTGATTGTATCATCTAACACTCTCGGCGTACGCGAAGACGATCAGCTGATGTACTATTCACGTACAGCGTTGCCACATTTTTCGATCCGCGCGAGACACATCAATATTTTTTCAACGGGTAGTAAAATTTTTTTGGAAAAGGTAGTAAGTGTGGCCAACTACCTTAAGGGGGGGGTATGGTTTTGAAGGCAGAAAAAAACAGGTTTTTACAGATTTTTTTTTGGGCGTACGGTGAAAGTACATTTATTTCTGATTGTTGTACATTAAAGAGTAGTAATTGAACTATATTCTGTGAAATATTGGTTCAAAAATATTGAAAATTGACCGAATGGCAGCAATTCTTCGCAGGCGCCTCAGAAGAAATACATTTTGCGGTGCACATCATATCTCAGCACTGGATCATCTGAAATGAAATAACCAAAGTTTTTTCCTTAATTTTTATGTCCCTCTAGGTATCGCTGCCGAGTTTTTCCATTTTTTTTAATTTTTGAACTTTTTACAAGACTTGAAAGTGAAAATACCGATTTTTGGCCTAAATTCATGACTATTGTTGTTAATAATAAGAAAAATAAAATCAAAGACGAAAAAATCTCGCCAGGGTTACCTCATAAATTATGTAAGGAAATACTGTAAAAAATTTGAGAACGATCGGTTGAATAGATTTTCAGATACAGTGTGCACCGACTCAAAAAACATCGACTTGAGAAAAACGCGTTTAAAGTTTTTCGTAGCGAAAAGACCCTGATAAAACTTAGTAAGCTATTTATTTTTTATTTTACTCACATAGAATCATCAATGCCGGGACCATAGAGTATAGAACTTTCGTCAAGAATGTCCAAAGCATCTTTTTTATCAAGTCTGCGGCGAATTCTATCATTTTTAGCGGTTTCAGCTGCTCGCTCATCTGCTCTGTTCATTCGAATATCGTTGGTTCGAAGCGCCCATCCATGACAACTTGGACCAGTACTTATTCGCATCTCTTCTAGGAAGGTTAAATAAGCTTTACAGCCTTCATTGAAAACACAAGCAGCCACTGAAGATGCAAATTCGACGATAATTGCTGAACCACTCTCAACTTTCGGCGCAATCTTCCAAATAAGCTGGTTCAAACTCTCATTATTATTTTGTGTGAATCCGCCAATACATCGCTCTAGGAGAGCATCTTTGCTTAAATCTTCATAAATTGGCTTGATTCCTTGTAAAACATCAGTTGGTAGAGCAGAATATGTGTGTTTGAAATTATTCAGCTTGTTTGAAGCTGCAGCTTTCTGCCATTCACACCATGAGTCTTCTCCGCTAGGGCAGTTTTCGTGTTGTGGTTTTGCATCGGTTGAGGCATAATGATAGTAAGTAGCCCAAATGGCTTTCTTCATTTCTTCTACAGAATTAGAATTGAAACGAATTGCACGACCATAGTACTGGGTGAGCTTATCAATCATTTTTGCAGTCAGTAACGAGGTTCTTTGCATTTTTCACATTTTATTTTTATCTTGAAACCAAGACCTATTTTGCCACAACACTGAAATGATACTGTACTATCACAAACTGCACACTTCACTAACGTAGAAATTGTTGAAAAAACTAACAGAAAATCAATGATTCTGAAATGCTTATTTGTATCTTCAGCAACTTCTTGGCTAAAACTTAGTCTGATTTTTTTCGTTGACGTACTCCTTGTCTCAATATCGTCATCGTTTCTTCGTTTATGCGGAGGAACTATTTTTTTACCTCGATACAACTTTTTACCACTCTCCTTTCTACACTCTCTGGAAACTTTTCTCGGCATTTTGCGAACAACAAAAATATCACAACGAAATAGAGTAAGAAAATACAACACGACTGTTACACTCCGCGTCTGCTTCGAAAATGAAGCAACACCAGGTACCGGGGTACCGTTACAACGACCCTGTCTAAGACCTTTCTGGAAACTGCTTAGGGACAATAACAAAAGAAGATTGGACAATAACAAAAGAAGATTGGAGAATAACAAAAGAAGATTGGACAATAACAAAAGAAGATAACAAAAGAGATTGAGAAACAACTGCCTTCCCGCTGAGCGGTTACAGCTCAGGTAGTCGTTCGAGACACGTCTACTTCCAAAGCTATATCTTTGTGAGTTTTGCTCCGATTGACTTCCTATTAACAGACAACATTCTTGAAATACTATACTTTCATAATATGCAATAAAAAAAAATCACTTTTTTTGAACCCTCAAAACCATACCCCCCCCTTAAGAGAAAACGCGGTCGCCTACTTACTTCCAATGTTTTTCGAGCCTGCCGCGTGCCTCCTTCACTCGTTATCAATATAAATGGGATGCTCTCACAAGGAGTCTATAATCTCCTGCGTAAGGCCAGAGCTAAGGCCAGGGCCGCAGGCTTTAAGTACGTTTGGGTCAAAAATGGTGTCATTCGTATCAAAAAGGGCGATGGTGACGATCCTGTCATAATTTCAAGCGATTCCGACCTTGAGAGGCTTTGTTGACTATCCGGCTCTGCTCCATCAAGGCCTCCAGCTTCCGACACTGCCTCCCGTTGTCGCTCGGAAACATGTCTCTACGTCCATCTTCTCAATGCCAACTCTCTTCTTGGCCACATCGACTTAATTTCCTCTTATTTCGCAGACCGCCCGGCACACTTAATTGCAATCATTGAAAAGTGGCTCACAGATCGAGTCACAGATTCCATGGTCTCTCTAAAAGACTTTGTCCTCCTACGGAATGATCGTGTTGGTCGGATGGGTGGTGGCGTAGCTTGTTATGTTCACAGGTCACTCAAGGTTAAGGTTCTTGCTCTTTCTCCTGCCGCCTACTCTAACAGCCCAGAGTTTATCATTTTTGAGGCTGGATTTGCTACCGGGTCGCCTCTGCTGATGGCGGTAATCTATCGGAGACCGAAGGCTGCCCTCTTTAAGCATTTCACAGCCGAACTTCTTAAAGTGTACCACTCCTAGGGATCCGTCATCTTGCTGGGTGACCTGAACTACGATTTAAACCGAAGCTCTTTCGAGTCCTTGTTCTTGAATGACCTGGTCTCTTCTCTTTCTTTTTGCACCGTTCCCTCTGGACCCACTCATCACACGGCCTCTTCCGATTCACGGTTGGACGTCTGCATAACAATGCAGAAGTCCATCAACAGATGGGATCGATCGCGTCCTATCCTTCTCAAAATCGGACTCGCCATTCATTGCTGGGCATGACCTTATCTTTCTAGCTTATCGCCTCACCGGCGTTCAATTTTTCTCTGCTACTCGCTCACGTCGTTCCTATGCAAGCTTTCAAGTGCCTGCCTTTCGTGACTCATAGCCTCATTCCTAGATGAAGCCGAGTCTAGGGACGATGAGCTGGATGACTTGGATTGCAAAGTCGAATTTCTCTCCTCCTCCATCACTCGCGCACTCGATTTTCATGCCCCGTTTAAACCGGTGCCCACTGCCCGACGCAGACCTCCATGGCTCTCTCACTCCTTTCTCCTCCGGTTGAAAGAGAAAAATAGGCTCTACAAAAGAGCAAAGCGTTCAGGCTCGGCGGCTGCCTGGGCTAGATTTAGAGACTCGAGGGATTCCCTAACTGCGGACCTGAGAGAGTCTAGAAATCGTCACCTCACCGATCGGATTTCATCTGCCGTTGACAGCCAGTCAGTCTGGGGGGTGCTTTCGTCAGCGGGTCTTGTGGGCTCCCCTAGAGCTCCCCCGCTCAGCTTTTTCTCTGCTAGTGACCTTAATAGCCATTACGCTGCCATCTCTAGCGCCTCCCAGAACTGCACCGATGCGGAGTTTGCAAGCATTTTACAGATGCAAGCTTTTGGGCGACCAGAGCGAAGCTTTTCCTTTAGACCTGTCATTATGCAAGACCTAACTAATGCGCTCCGCTCTGCTCGCTCAAGACTTACTGCCACGGGGCCTGATGGCATCTCGTTCGGTGATTTGACAGATTCATTGCCTGTAATTTCAAATACTGTCCTGGCTATCTACAATCAATCTCTCTCACAGTCGCAGTTTCCCTCTCAATGGAAATTTTCACATGTGAATTCCCTGAGCAAAACTCGAGTCCCTTTCTCGCCGTCTGATACTAGACCCATCTCCAACCTCTCAGAACTGGGCAAGCTCCTCGAACGTATTGTGCATTCACAATATCTTGGCTTCCTTCAAGAAACAGACTTTATCTGCCCTTTTCAATCCGGCTTTCGTAGCGGGTTTAGTACTCAGACTGCTCTCTTACAGGTACTTGAAGATGCACGAGCAGCTATCGCTAGACGTAAGGTCACTATTCTTATCCTTTTTGATTTTACTAAAGCGTTTGACACCATTCCGCACAAGTACTTGCTCCTGAAGCTCTGGCTTTCCGGCTGCTCTGTGGAGGCTCTTTCTTGGTTCGGAGCTACCTCTCAGACCGATATCAGGCTGTAACCAACGACTCAGTAACTCAAACCTCTTGGCTCCCGGTTTCGGCCGGGGTACCCCTGGGGTCGGTCCTGGGTCCGCTCCTATTTTCAGTATTTGTTAATGATATTGGCACCGCTTTGTCGCACTCTAAATATGTAATGTTTGTAGATGACACCCAAATTTATCTTTCCTGCCCACCATCAGATCTTCAGCAGGCTATTGGTCTCATTTCTCATGACTCTCAATGCCTTGCTGATTGGGCCTCTGCAAACGGACTTGGGCTGAGCCTCTCCAAGACGAAGGCTATGGTCCTTGGCAGCTCTCGGTATATAAATGGGCTTGATCTTGACTCTCTAGGCCCAGTCGTCGTGAATGGTGTTCACATCCCTTGGGTTACTGAAGCCAGGAACCTAGGGATCATACTCACTCCTACCTTGAGCTGGCGGAAACATGTTCTGTCTATAAGCAGGAATGTTTTCGCCGTGCTCTTCAGATTGAAACATCGGCATTCTGCCCTGACGACTGAGCTCAGAGCTAAATTAGTTGTCTCTCTTATCTTCCCGTTTTTTGATTATTGCTGCGTGGTCTATTCGGACCTTGGGTCCGTCCTGTCACTTAAACTCCAAAGACTCATGAATGCCTGTGTTCGCTTTGTCTACGATCTCCCAAGGGACACCCATATCACACCCTATAGGCTAAATCATCTTGGCTGGCTATCCCTCGGAAGTAGGCGTAAATATTTTATGGCCTCACTATTTTTTAGCATCTTAGACACTGGACTACCTCCCTACTTGCGGGAACGAATAGTCGACCTGGACGTGTCAATTCGTCGCTCGAGTAGGGTTGGGGGCCTCACGTATTCTATTCCTCATACTCGCACTGAAGCTGCATCCAATTCGTTTATTACCTCATAAGGAAAGGTCAACCCGACCTCACCGATTTCAATAATTTTTGGATATGTTGTAGTACTCGAACAACTAAGAGACACGTATTTTTTTTATGTGCGGTAACTCGCTTTAAAGGGATGAAAACCACCCCTAAAGTTTTATCCGAAAATCGTTTTTCTATCATATCTCGGCTTCTAATTAATATTTTTTAATAAAACAAAGTGGAAACTATTTGTCGTAAGTAGTCAAAGATTTTAGGTTTATTTATGACCCAAGGGGTTGCAACCCTTATTTTATATTTACAGAAAACTAGGTTTATTATGCTTTTTTCCGTTCAAATAACCAGGATATGAACTGAAAAAATAAAGAAAAGCATTTCCGTTTACTCTATCGAATATTTCAGTTGTTGCGTTTCAGGATTTTTTACGTGACCGCCCCAAATACCGTAAACTACCCCTTAACATAATACATCGCATATAATGATGAAAAAATTTTCTTTTTCTTGAGATTTATTACACGTGGAAACAGAATGTTATTTATAAGAAAACAATCATTTTATACATTTTTTGTAATATAGTAGTATAAAAGGGGTGATAAAAGTCACCCCCAGAAGTGAATTATTCAATATAACTCGATATTTATTAATATTTTTTAATGGAACTGATTAAAAATTATTTTAAGGGAAGATTTATCCTTTTTTACGAACGGATTTTTTACGCAACCGCCCCGAAATACCGTAAACTACCCATTAAAGTAATACATTGCATGTAACGATGGAAAACATTTTTTTTTCCTTGAGATTTATTACACGTGGAAACAGAATGTAATTTATATAAAAAACAATCGTTTTATAATTTTTATGCAATATAGTATGTAACGTGGAAAATTATTCCCGTTACTTTAAGTGGTAAAAATCTCGCTATTCCCTCTATAAAGTACGTCTCTCTTTTTGTCTTCTCGTAATTCTTTCGTAAATTCGGGCTATCGGGAGTTACTGAAAACTAAGAGTGCTCAGAAATCTACCGGGAACCTGAAGAAATATTATATCGCATTTATTATTCTCGCTTATTACTTTCGATTTTGTTAACGAATCACGATAAATAATTTTCGCATTACCTAACGCTGTCACTCCCTTCCCCCTTCAAATTCCCTGCCAAAATCACGAAGGTAGGCACAAAGAAGAGACGGGAGAAGACAAGGAGCACCCAAGGCTCCCTCAACATGAGAGAGAAGAAGAGGGAAGACTCCGGAGCCGTCTATGACAGCGAAGAGAAGGAAGGACGAACTACCGACTCCCGAGAGAGAGACAAGGAGAAGGATGTCAAGGATCTATCGCTTACGGCCATCTAGCGATCCGCAGGAGACGGGTCGATAATGGAAAAACGGGTCGATGCCCTAATTACCGCCGGAGAACTTGTCGTAATTCCCGAATCTGGTCATGAAAACGATGGCGCTATCTCTCGTATCACGAAGAGGCCGAAATCAGAATCAGAGATTTCTGAGCCTTGTGCGAGTGCGGACGCCCTTTCTTGTTCCTGGGAAGACGATCAATTGAGAGACCATCTTTCTTTTGGAAATTCTGGTCTTTGGACGGACTACCTTTCTCTCGCAAATTCCGTTTTTGGACAACTACTTTCTGCCGGAAATTCCGTATTCGGACGAAACTTTGGAGTATCTCCTGACTATCGCTGTGGTGAGAGCCTGTACAGGGCCTTCTTTGTGTTTTTTTTGGCATCCCGTTTAGAATCCTATCGCCGCTTTCCTACCGATTCCCTTTTCTTTTTTTTTGCTATCTTTTACTTCGCGATTTCCGATTATCGGGTATTATTTGTTAGTCGGAAGGTTCCCGAATAAATCATATTTTTGTTTTTTTTGGTGCAGTTATTAGTTATTTCTTTTTATTGCGAATAAATTCGAATTTTCGTGAATTCCGATTAAACTATCTCTTTTTGTACAATTGATGATTCTTTCTTTTTTTGAATAAATATGAATTCTTGTTAATCCCGAGAAAAGTCGTCTGGATTTTCTTTTCTTTTAATTTCCCGATCAATCCAGACAACGGATTCCCTCTGGGAGGGTCTTTCAGCTCTCGTTGAGTTAGACCGGGCCCCCTCAGAGCCAATCCTCGTCCGTAAGGACTGGCGCCCAATTCCGGATTTGTTTTCTTTTTCTTTCTTTTTCGTATTTTTGGTGAGCAAAAGGCTGTGGGTGTGGAAATTTGGAGACACGCCACCAACTTTTGGCGAAGTTGGTAGGCGTGCTACAAGTAATATAAAAGGGGTGATAAAAGTCACCCCCAAAAGTGAATTATTCAATATAACTCGATATTTATTGATATTTTTTAATGGAACTGATTAAAAATTATTTTTTAAGGGAAGATTTCCCCTAAATTAATACATGCGATGTATTACTTTAAGGGGTAATTTACGGTATTTCGGGGCGGTTGCGTAAAAAATCCCTTCGCAAAAAGGATAAATCTTCCCGTAAAATAATTTTTAACCAGTTCCATCAAAGAATATTAATAAATATCAAGTTATATTGAATAATTCACTTCTGGGGGTGACTTTTATCAACCCTTTTATACTACTATATTACAAAAAATGTATAAAATGATTGTTTTCTTATAAATAACATTCTGTTTCCACGTGTAATAAATCTCAAGAAAAAGACAATTTTTTTCATCATTACATGCGATGTATTACGTTAAGGGGTAGTTTACGGTATTTGGGGGCGTTTGCGTAAAAAATCCTGAAATACAACAACTGAAATATTCGATAGAGTAAACTCAGCGGCGCTCAAACGCTTCACAATTGTGGAGCCAGCACAATTGTACCACAATTGGGCAGAAGACCGGGCGAAAGATGAGCGGAACGCGCGCTGTTGGTGTAGTAGGAGTAGCAGTCATAGTAAAGTGGAGGGGAGGCGGCTCACGTGTCCGGACCCGGTCACATCAGGCATTTGTTTTTATAATGTGTAAGCACATGTGTAAAATGGCTCAATTACAAGCGTATAAAAAACCCAAAGATAGTTCCTCTATTTTTGACGATACTACTGGGCAATTGTATTTTTTTACTTTACACGATGGGTTGGCCCGTTGTTTACATTGTAAAAACGCTTTGTCTAATTTTGCGAAATTCAATATGAAACGTCATTATGAAAACAACCATGCGAGAGATGTGGCCGATTTAACTGACGATGAGCGGACAAAACTCTATCAAGATTTAAAAGAAATCTTTCTTTCAGAGGTTTCGAGTAAAAATGTTAGTGCGAAGGAGCCAAAAGCTACTTTGATGGCGAGTTACGATGTGTCGCAGATAATAGCTGCTCATTCAAAACCATTCTCGGATGGAGAATATATAAAAAGTTGTATGGAGAAATGTGTTGGGCGCATTTGCCCTGAATATTTGGAACAATTTAAGAAAATGACTCTTTCTCGACAAACAGTGGGACGGAGAATTAATGTGATGGCAAACGATATTGAAGAGCAATTGCTACAGCTGAGCAAAAACTTTGTCTTTTTTTCGATCGCCCTCGATGAAGCTACCGATGTGGTCGATACGTCGCAATTATTAGTATTTATACGAGGTGTCGACGCGAAATTTGCAGTTATTGAAGAAATGCTTGATATCATACCCTTGTACGGCACGACAAAAGGTGCAAATATTTTTGACGCCGTCGAAGAATGTTTTACTACGAAAAACCTTGAATGGGAAAAGCTTATTAACATTGCAACGGATGGCGCCCCGGCTATGACTGGAAAAGACAGGATTTTGGGGAAAAGTGGAAAAAAAAATGAAAGAAATAGGCCGACCTGGTCAGTGCATTCCCCTGCACTGCATGATACACCGTGAGGCGTTATGCGCCAAATCTGTATCTATGTCCCATGTCATGGTTGTGGTTGTTGAGGTCGTTAACTTTATTAAGGCCAGAGCTCTGAACCACAGACAATTTCGTCATTTCTTGACAGAAATTGAAGAAGAATACAGCGACCTGCTTTATTACACAGAAGTTCGGTGGCTGTCTCGCGGTCGAGTTTTGATTCGCTTTTTTGAGTTGCTCTCTGTTATCGAAATATTTCTAAATGAAAAGGGTAAACTTTATACTCAGTTGAGCGATCCTAAATGGGTAGCGGACTTGGCTTTCTGCTGCGATCTTAACACTCATCTCAACATCCTAAATTTGAGACTGGAAGGCCGAGGCAAACTGATAACGGATATGTCAGACAACATTGAGTCATTCAAGGCCAGACTTCGTTTGTGGAGACAACAATTGGAAAATCAGGATTTCGTCCATTTTCCATGTCTGAAAAAGGTTACGGTACCCACGAAAAATATTGGTGCATACAAAGACAATTTGCGAAGTCTCGAAAAAGAATTCGAGGCTAGATTTCCACCAATTCGAAATTCATCGGAGATGAAGGCCTTTGTTAACCCCTTTGATGTGGACGCCAGGTTATCCGACATACAAGGACCTTTACAGTTGGAGCTAATCGATTTACAGAAGGACACAAGAGCAAAAAATATATTTATTGTTGAACAATGTGATGCACGCAAATTTTGGGAAAGTCTTGCCAGTATTGATGTTGATAATAAGTACCCGCTCCTCAAAGAAAACTGTTTAAAAATCATGGCAATGTTCGGTTCTACATATATATGCGAGCAGACGTTTTCGTTAATGAAGCTTAATAAGTCACGAATTCGATCGAATTTATCTGACTGCAATTTAACCAATATTCTCAGAATTGCCTCCGCCACAGATTTGGCACCACGCGTAGAAAAAATAGTGTTGAAAGATGACAGTCAAACAAAGTAGTTTTGAGTTTCCATGGAATCCACTTCATATTAAAATTTGCAAAATTCGACCAAGTGGTTGTGTACTCCGTTTTTGTCTTTTTCATGTGACAAGTTAAAGAAAAATTTAAAAATGATGTGTCTTTAGTTTACAAAGTTGTAGTAGTTGAATCACATTGTTATTATTCCTTTTACTCAGCATTATGGTGTTTGTTTATCTTATTTTGAAAACAATGACCATTTAGTCCTCCGTTCTCCCACTACAACGCGAACCATGACGCTGCCGCTACCTTCTCCCCTCCACTAGTGTTCTCTCTCTCGCGCGCTGCTCGCTCGCACAATTGTGCATGTTGCTGTGCACAATTGTGCGGCTAGGTTGGACACCACTGGAGTAAACGGAAATGCTTTTCTTTATTTTTTTCAGTTCATATCCTGGTTTTTATAAACAAAAAAAGCATACAAAATCTAGTTTTCTTCAAATATAAAATAAGGGTTGCAACCCCTTGGGTCACAAATACACCTAAAATCTTTGACTTCTTACGACAAATATTTTCCACTTTGTTTTATTAAAAATTATTAATTAGAAGCCGAGATATGATAAAAACACGATTTTCGGATAAAACTTTAGGGGTAGTTTTCACCCCTTTAAAATGAATTACCGCACATAAAAAAAATACGTGTCTCTTAGTTTTTCGAGTACTACAACATATCCAAAAATTATTGAAATCGGTGAGGTCGGGTTGGAGACCTTTCCTTGTCAGCTCTCTACATATGGAATTCCCTACCCCAATCCTTAACCCAAGCTCCCTCCATTCCTGCTTTTAAAAACCAGCTGCATGAATACCTCCTCGAGGTTGACCTCGAAGAGCAGCAGCTGCAATCTTTAACTCTAAACGCGCAGTAACTAGTTAATTAATTTCTTTTCTAAATTGTCATTTCTTCATTTACTTAATTCTACCAAATGTAACTACTCTTACTCCGTATACGCTGTTCTACCTCTTTTACTTCTATATATACATATCTATATGTATCTATATTAATTTTGTATTACTCTATCTTTTCTTGTTTCTATCTTTGCCTAAAAGCATGCTAGGGCAATAATAATCAATGAATCAATGAATCAATCATTTATTCGGATAGAGCACACCAAAAAACGGTTATATGCCAATGTTCGTTTAAATCAATCCAAATTCTTGAGAGTTATTCAAATATGTACATATATGATTCATTACCAAGATTGTCGCCTTTGTTTTTTGTACATATATGATCCATTACCAGCCAACTGGTTAATAAAAGAAAAGCCTTATCAATGTTTTGTAGGGTAAGACTGGGACCGTCGGAACTGTCACCTATACAAATTATTAATATGTATCTTTTTCCGTTTTTCACGGTCTTTAATTTACCTCATACGACGTTTAGGACTCGTGGTAACAGATTTAGTTGTGACAATTCTAACGCTCCTTTATCCATAGGATTATTATCTTTATCTATGAAACACATTACATTATCCTTTCTGATTTTTAAAGGATCTCTGGATTCAATGATATTAGTTATAATTTCGTTGTTTGGTACCGTGATTTTTCCCTCATCTTCAGATCCCTTTTCGGAATCTTCCGAATCTTCGGCTGAGGAAATCTGACGGTTCACAGTCCTTTTCCCTGAAGTAGGGATATCAACCTCGGAGTCGGAACTATTGTCTGAATCCGAAGATGATCCTGAACTACAAGGTTTTTCAATTTTCTTTCTTTTTCCTCTTGCCGTTGTTGAATTTGGGACCGGTACACGTCTCCTAATTCTTTGTTCTATTCGGATTTTAGAGTTAGAAGGTTTCAAAGAATTTTTGGGAGGACTGCCGCGACGTTTAAAGGTCTTAGGAGGTCTGGTACGACGTTTAGGGGTGAGCTTGACCTTCTCTTTGGTCTGATTATTATTGTTATTCTGAATCTTGATCTGACTTCTCGTGACAACCGAACAGTCATGCTTCACGGGGTGCTTTTCTTGAAATAAAACAGTGGCTATATCAATTAATTCCTCATTAGTAAAGTGTAATGCAACGTTTGGGGGTTCAGATTTACATGAATCAGACATTGATCCTGATATCGCGATATCAGGATTCGTTTCTCCTTCAATCGTATCTGATTCATTCTGGTTTGCCGTTACGTTAATTGGATTATTTTCGATTGGTTTATCTAAAACAATTACGTTTACTTCGAATGGATTTCGGGAAAGAGCGTCGGCGTTCAGGTTTTTTTCCCCGGCCTTATACTGGATATCATAATCAAATTCGGCCAATCTCAACCGCCAACGTAATACTTGCGCATTCGTAAGATGCGCTCATATCCGCTCTTAAGCCACAATAAAGGTTTGTGGTCTGTAATTAAGGAAAATTTTTGGCCATATAGATAAGGTCTGAAATGTTCGACACAATGCAGAATCGCTAGGGCTTCTTTCTCATATCTGTCAGATTTTAGTTCTGCATCGGTAAGGGTACGAGATACGTAGGAAACTGGTAGATCTTTATTGGGTTTGCCCTGAGAAAGGATGCCACCAATTGCATATCCTGACGCGTCAGTAGTCAAAACGAATGGTTTTTTGAAATCTGGGTACTGTAGTATAGGTGGGTTACAAAGAGCTTCCTTTAGAGTGTCAAAAGCTATTTGTTGAGCTTCTCCCCAATGAAATGGAACGTCATCCTTCAATAGGTGAGTAAGGGCTTTACAAATTTTCGCGAAATCCTTAATGAATCTCCGGTAGTATCCTACTAAACCGGCAAATTCACGTATGTTTTTGACGTTTTTCGGGGTAGGGAAGTCTCTAACAGCTTCAACCTTTTTGGGATCAGGCGATAAACCTTCGTCGTTTATTATGTGACCCAAGTAAGCAATATGAGTCCTTAGAAATTCGCATTTATCGGGTTGAAGTTGTAAATTGGCTTTCCTCAATCTATCTATTAAAGTGAGGAATTTCCTATCATGTTCCTCAAGATTTTCGGCGTATATTACAATGTCGTCCAAGTACATGAACATTTCTAAGCCCTGTAACCCCGACAATACGGAATCCATTAACCTTTGAAAGGTCGCAGGTGCATTTTTCAAACTGAAGGGCATTCTATCGAATTCGTAGTGACCGTACGGGGTAGAAAATGCTGTTTTATGTTTATGTCTCTGGCTCATCCTGATTTGGTGGAAACCAAACGCTAGGTCAAATACTGAGAAGTATTTAGCTCCACCTAATTGATCCAATCTTTCTATTATGTTCGGCAAAGGGTAAGCGTCTCCTATTGTTTTGTCGTTCAAGCTTCTAATATCTAGCACCATTCTCCACCTTCTATTGCCCTGAAAATCTGCTTTCTTGGGGACAATCCATACGGCAGTATTGTAGGGAGAATTAGAATGACTAATAATCCCATTATCTAATAACTCTTTTATCTGACGGTTTATCTCGTCTTTATGGACTTGTGGGAACCTATACTGTCGCGTATTTATTGGTATTTCGTCTACGGTAGGTATTTCATGTTCTATTACAGTAGTAGCCTCTAACTTATCTTCTGGCAAGTGAAATCTATCGTGACTCAAGCTGATGAGATTTTCTACATGTTTCCGGTCATCATCACTTAAATGATCCACGCGAAGTAATTCCTTTACCTTTGATGTTCTATCTTTATCTACTTTATCAAAATTAAAGATGGATCTATAATGGATAGTAGAGGGATCCCTCTGCAGGGGCGTATACTGCTCGAATTCAAAAAATTTTAAGGTCGGAATTTTTATGAAGATTTCTTCCGCTCTCGCGTTGGTCACAGGAAAGTAGACTTTGCCATGATAATTTTTAACAATACCGTCGCCAGAATAAATTCCCGGTTCTATTTCAAAACGAGGGAGGTATCCCTCGGACAACTTGGGGTTTAAAACCCTGGCGAAAAGTATTGTTTTTGTTCTAGCTGCAATACAGATACTTTCCTGCCTCTCAAAAAGGTATTGTCCCTTTTCCGATTTCTAACTGCCCTTTTGAGTAATTGATACTCGCGCGGGTGGTTTCGAAAAATTCGGTACCAATAATTCCTGCAGTATCTATTGGAACATCATCCGGTAGAATGTTAAAAGGGGTGCTATAACCTTTAATGTTCAATCTAACCTCTCCCTTTGTAGTTACAAAATTGTTAGTGATTCCTTTTAACCGGATAATTTTATCTGTGTTAACGGGAACACTTTTAGGAACAAAAATTTCCTTAATGATGTTTGGATCTGCTCTTGTGTCTAGCATCATAATTATCGGTTTTCGTAATTCTTTACAGTTGAGGTGGATGGTTGGTGATTCGCATTTATGCGCTAAATTAACATGAGCTACTCTGACGAATCGCTTTCCGAACGAATTTCGTCGCTCGCATCCATCGTCATTAGAGAGCGTTGGGTCTGAGTGGTTCCCTGCTGTGCGCTCCTCACAGAGGGATCCTGACCTTTTCCCGGCTGTTTTTGCGCATTATTATATGCCCTTTTTCGACACTCCTCGATCGTGTGTTCTTTATTTTTACAATACCTGCACTCAGGTATCGGAGTTTGGCTCTAGGGTTAATGGGGTTAGAAGGGGGTGAATTTGGATTATTAGAGGGAACGATCCTCGAAAAGCATTTGTCGGCTTCGTGGTCGCGTTTTTTGTACAATTGACAGGTCGGAATCGACAAACGGAAACAGTTGTCGGCTTCGTGACCTCGTTTTTTACAAATTTGACAGACTATTATTGTCTTACCATCGTTTGGCGCGGAAGTCGTAGGTTGCGATTGCACTATATTCACTTTAGTTTCTTTTGGTTTACTAAGGTTTACTACTTGGTTTTGCTACTCTCCTAACTTGCGCTATCTGATCTAATTCCTTTTCTATAAGTATAGCCTTCTTTACTGATGCGTCTAAATCACCCGGTGTTCCCAATTCTTTGCGAATTTGAGGTTTTACACCTCTACGAAAAACCTTTAACATAGAGGAATTTAGTGCATTCACGAATTCGGGATCGGTTTCCAAATTATTTTCTCTCAAATGCAGATCTTTCATTTCTTTCGCGATGGTTTTCATTCGATTCGCGAAATCAATGACTAATTCAGTGTCCTTTTGGTACAGTAACATTAATTCGGCTTGTAATTGTCCTACGCATTTTCCCGGAGCGTAGAGCTCCTTCATAAATTTCACCAGTGCGGACACTGTTTGAAAATCCTGACCTTGAATGCTGGTCCTCGCGTCTTCTATTATTTTTCTCCTAATATATTTTACTAGTTGGGTTTCAGCTTCCCTCTTAGATAGCATTTTAAAGGCTTCGTCGCATCCCTCAACAAACTGCATGAAAGGGATGTTTTCGCCGTTAAATTTGGGAACGCAAACCGCGGCATTTTTGACGGTGACGAGTTGGCTAGAAGGGAAGAAGATGTGAGGTTCTAGACCGCCCGCTAGGTCTTCCATGTTAAAATTTGCCTGACCGTGGGGATTTTGGTTACTTGCATGTGCTGGATCTTCCATTTTGTTCGTAAGGAATTCTTTATTTTTGGAAGTGGACGGTTGGTCTCTCGATGCTAGGACCTTTTGCGGAATTTCGGTTTCGCTTGCTAATTTGGATTTACTTTCGAAGGGGTTATAATCCTTTGATTCGGCTAGTTTAATTAATTCCTCAACGTTTCCGAAAGATTTGGCAGATTTGAGTTTCCTACCGCGACGCGATTTCGGGGGAATGGGGCTTTTAAATTCGGAAGGGGAGCCGGTTTCTAAATCGGATTCAGATTCTGATTCCGATTCCTTTATAGTCCGGTTGCCAGAGCACCAAAACGTACACTTCAACCCATCGGCAATTTTTTTTCAGAAATCGTTAGTTAATAGCGCCCTGAAAATAACCTGAAAGTCGTATCTAAAAAAAAGTTCGGCTTCTGTCTTTTGTATTGCAAAATAAGTTGAAAAAAGCGTTTCTCTTTAGTTTTTCCAAAATATCTCCGTTGTTATTGATCTTACGCAAAAAAGTATAGAGAGGAAAGTTGTTCAGAATTAAATTTCCTACCAGATAGAATCGGTAGTATATGTTGAATTTGGTTTTTTATGCTGCAAAATTGTTATAGAAATGAAAAAATGTGAAAAACTTTGGAACTAGGAAACACTTGCAAAAAATAGATAAATGTCGCTGTAATTACTCTCAAAGATGTATTTCAGTTAGTAGAACATGTAGCCCGAACCCCAATGCCGTACTTCAAAATGGCGGCTTGTTGCAAAAATATGAAGTTTGAACTTTGAGTAGCTATAAAAATTGGGCAACTATAGTTATACGGATGACATCAATTGCAATCGGTAGCTTATAACGTACTTAATAAATGCTCCGAAGGGATTTTTGAAAATCTTAATTTAACAACACTTTTAAGAATAAAAACCCGTTGCTAGGATCGGATTTTAGCGAATTATTAAATTTTAAGGAAGGAGACCAAATGCATTTTAATGTAGGTAAAAAATCATGAATTTTAAAAAAAAATCATTAGGATCGGCCCTGTAGAAGCCGAGATCCGCAACTTTTGGTTTATGAACGATTGCGCTGAAAGTATTTAATATTTTTACTTCAAATTTGGCACAGTTATTGCTGAAATAATACTTTAATATATTCATTTTTCTCGATAGCTGTAGACAGCTTAGTTCGTCTGCAATGAGCAATAAACGAACATAAAAAATACGCGTACGGCGCCGCGGCTCCCCGCACCGCTCGACGCGGTGGTGGGGGAACCGATCGGCGACGGAGAGAGCCTCGCGGAGCAACATTTCCGAATATTAGATAAAAATTGATTTACTCGGCTATGGAATGTGCTACGACAATAATTTTTTTTTTCATTTAACTTGTTTTTTTCCCACCTTTTCAACCGTTTCAATAAAAATTGCATAAGTACACTATAAACATTAGAAATATTCATTTTTCATAGCATTTTTCGTTTTAATAAACTTTTTTTTATGAATGAAGTATATTACCCTGCAAGGAAGTAAAATCTATTCTTTTAGTTTCTTGCTGAGTAAAGGATTAGGTAAAGGACAAAATTCAATTCAGATAGACGTAGCTGATGAGAATTAATTAACTTGTATGTATTGTGATGGGGTTTTACGAACCCCATCCACAGTAGTCACGTACCGTCCTATCTCGTAAGGGCGCCGAACGCGGGAATCGGGGAATCCGAATCCCGGACGACCGGTAAGGCACCGCCGTATCCCCTGGGCAACCAAACTTAACCTAAAACTGTCACTTCTGCCGCTCCATCTCGTTTCATGAGTCCACCGGAAGATCGATCCGAAATCGACCGTCGAGCAACGGGGGAATCGAGGCTGGAATTCCAACGACCATCTTGTCACGCGGGAACCGGGAGACGATTCGAGTCCCGGCCGTCCCAAGGAAGGAGAAACTCGCCCCGCCCTCGCCAGGACCGGGGAAAATCCACCGGCGCTGTCCCGGCTCCACCGAGGAATCGTCCACGTGAGGACCCAGACCGCCCGGGAGATATCACGACCGGGAACAGGAAGCCCGGGAGACGAAGACTTCGAACCTTCCCGCCGAACCCAGCCGGACGCCGGTAGTTCGGAGGGCAGCACCGGACGGGTCGACGAGGGATCAAGGCAGCCGGCGATCGACTTCCCCCTCTCGAACGCCGGACGACGGAGCTCATTCTCGTTTTCGACGCCTGGAGAGACGGACGGATCGACAGCGACCACGAAAGCCGCCATATTTCTGTACGCCGGGAGAGACGCGGAGGGAGCCTTAACTCCAACTTTGAGTTAAAAGGAGGTGCGTGAGCGAGGCTTAAGGCTTCTCGCTTATTTCTTTTTGTTTCGTGTCATTTTTTGTTGTAATTACTGTTATTTTCGTTTTCTCGGCACGCGGCCGGGAAAGTTCCGGGGGAGAAAAAGGAAGCGTCCTTTTTCCCCTTTTTCGTCATATATCCGTTTTTCTTTTTTGATATTAGTCCCCGGTTCCGGACGCCCGGACCGGGAGTGTTGCCCAGGGGAGCTGTCCGGCCTCTCCGGGAGCCCCCAGAATAGATTTAAGTGTGTGAGAGAGAGAGAGAGAACGAGTGAGAGTGTGTGCGAGAGAGGAACGGGCGAGCCGGTCGCGTCTCGGCCGCCATTTCGCGTACACCGGGTGAACTCCGATCGCCGGATTTTCTCCCGGTGCGAATGTCGATTATTGTCGCGTTAAGAATATCATTATTATTTTCGATTTCTTTTTGATGTTATTTCTTTTTTATGGGATTCGACCGGGAATAAAGATCCGGTGTTGTGATATTATAGTAGATTCCGGGAGTTCTTATTCATTTTCCCGGTCCCCAAATCTTATTTTCCGTAGTTTTTCAGCACCCAGCACGGCCAGGTCGACCCTGGCTGGCGCCCAACGGAAGATTAGAAGTGCACGTGGGGGAGGTTGCCCGACCCTCCCGAATTCCACGTCACAGTATTTAAAAATGTATTAAAATGTATTGTGACGGACTTTCCGTCGCAAATCCTCGCTCGTCCCTCCGTTCGGCCTGATCGGCTCCTCCCTTCCTGGAGTCCCTTAAGGGGAGTCCAGGGATGCGAAATCGAGAGATGGGCGCCAGCCGAGGGGGTGGCCCTCGACGATGGAGATCCGATCAGCCCGCGGAGTAGACGAGGGGGCACGGCTAGCGGTCGGGAGCAGATCCCAGAAGGGGGTTCTGCCTCCGTGCCCTGGGGAAAAACAAAAAGGGAAAAGAAAAGGGCTAAAACGGAGGCTCACGCGGTAACTGGTTTTTAATTTAATTTATTAAATTAAAAAGAACAACAAAAACAAGAAAAAACGTCGCCTCGGTAGGCGGTAACAAGAGAGAGAAGAAAAAAAAAATCAGAAAGACCCAAAAAAAAAAGATACGCAAAAAAAAAAAGGAAAAGATATGGCCGGAAGGGCCCGCGACCGAATGGGTTTGGGACTCACAAAAAAAAGAAAACTAAACTACGGTAGGGAGCACGAAAATTGTAGGCGGGGGAGGGAAAGCCACTTCCGTTTGGGAAAGCTACAAAAAGACAAGGACGGTAGGGAAAAGGAACGGGAGATATAAAAAGGCACGTCCGTGACGCTCAGACAACAGATGTTGGCCCAACCTGGTCGTGCGATACTCCTCCCACCAATTCGGACCACCGGAACCAATTCCTCCTCGGATCCCGGTCAAATCTCGGCCTCCTCGAGCACCCAACACTCCTTCCTCGGACACAACCAAAGGGATCCACGCGAGTGGATGCGGTCACCCAGGGCACCAAGAAATTCGCTACAGCCGTAATAATATAATCCAAAACCAGACGGTCACGTCAAAGGTCCAGAGATCTCTGGCTTCTTCGCCGGCGGCGGTCCTCGATTCCCCCCACCCAGGGCCCTTTCGCAATTCCTAGCGTGGATAGTGCTGCCGCCCTGGGTGGTGGATCTTGATCGATGGCTTCTGGCTGGCGGAGTTGCGTCTTGTGATTGGTTGAGGATGGCGTTCTTGTCCAGTCTTCTGGTCTCAGCGGTATCGGAGTCCTTCTTCCTCCGGAGCGTCACGGTGATAGGTAGACGGTAGGAATGCGTGAGGTAAGGGAAATGGGGATTGGGTATTGTGCTTCCTCCGTCCTACTCTGTAACAATCTAAAATATCTTTAATATTTTGTCCCAGCCCTTCCGGGGAGATCTCTGGACACTACCGTGTATGTTCAAATACGCGACTTGATAACGCGGCCAAATGGCCACGTTACAAACTCCCCCCCACTTAAAGGGAGCGTATCCGCGACCCTTCAGTCCGTCACCAACCCCAAATTGCCATGCAGCGTCACGGAACATGATTTTATTAGGAGTGTGTTTGGAGAGTTTGGAGGAGTGTGTTTAATAAACAAAGACAGCATCCATTTGACATAAGGAACAGAGGTCTCCTCCGTGTTCTATTTATCATGAAAAGTAATCGAAAATAACAAAAAGAAGTTATCACTAATGAATTGTACGGAAGGGTGTTTGCATTCGTTAACGGTAGGGGGTGTTAGGGGATACATTTCCATTAGGGGGCTCTCCTAGACCTTAAGCGTCTGGGAGATGGAGGCGGTATGGGTTCTTGTTCGGTGGTTTTACGGGGGCGACCCCGAGGTCGTTTCGGGTCCGGTAGGGGTTCATCCGGTATGGGAGGGGGTAAATTTACTTTCCTTTTGGGGCGACCTCTGGGTCGTTTGGCAGTTAGGGGTTCGGTAAGGGGTGTTTTATCGGGACTTTCGCCCAATAACGAGGTTTCGCGGTAAGAAGTATCAGGGGTAGGTCTGGAAGGTTCTGAATCCGGCACGTGAAAAGGTTTCAAGTCAGACACATGGATGCGGTTGATCTTGTTACCATCCGGATCCTCTAAATTTACTACGGTAGGCGATAAAATATCAACTACGGTATACGGCCCAAGGTACCTAGGAGCCAACTTCGCAGCGAAATATTCGGCTCCGGAAGATAAATAATGCATTTTACGCATTACTTTCATACCGATACTCAACGAGAATTCCTTGTGATGCCGATTATAATATTCGGTTTGTTTTGCCGAGGCTTTATCCAGATGGCTTCTCACAAGGTCACGAAGTGCCGATAATCTTTTCAATCGGTCCTTCCAGACCTCTGGGTCAGAGGGAGTCAATCGGGTTGGGGGATCCAATTGATCCAGCAATCGATTAGCTAGAGGGGGATGTCGACCAAAGTTCATAAATGCTGGCGAAACTCCAGTGGAGGAATGCGTGGCGGTGTTATATGCGAAAGTGAACTCGTGCAGGTGGACATCCCAGTCTCGATGATCGCCTTTCAAAAAGGCCATGATCATTGTTTTTATAACCCGATTAACTCTCTCTACCGGGTTTGCTTGGGGGTGATAGGGCGGTACGGTAGAATGCTTTATACGGTAGGTCTTACAAATATTATCTACAAACTTATTACAGAATTCGGTACCATTGTCGGTAAGAAGGTAGGAAGGCTGCCCCCACCTGTGAATAACGAGCTTTTCAAAAGCCTTACTGATTGTTTCTCCCGTTGCTTTTCGCAAGGGGATGCACTCGATATATTTAGTAAAGTAGTCTTGGAAGACTACTACGTATCGGTATTGTCCTTTACTGGGTGGCAAAGGACCCATCACATCGGTGGCGACGACCTTCCAAGGACTCTCCAAGAACCTCTCACCCATCAGGCCGTATGGTTTATGCTGCGGTACCTTTACTTGCTGGCAAGTCAGGCAAGATTGTACATACTTGGCAGTGTCTCTATAAATTCCGGGCCAGTAGAAATCCCTTGCCAGTCTCTGGTAGGTTTTTTCTACTCCCATATGGCCAGCCTGAGGGGTGTTGTGGCTCTCGAAGAGTGCCCGTTCCCTTAGGGGTTTCGGTAAAACCAATTTCCATTGGTCCAGGTCGGGAAAGATAGGGTCGAGAAGGGGGTCCGGACGGTTATAAAATAATTGACCTTCCGTGACTTTCCAGTCCGGGAATTTAAATGATGTCCTTTGGACATCTTGGAGCCTCTTCTCGTACCAGGGATCGGTAGTATCTTGGACTATGGCGGCAAGATCGATGCATCCCTCGAACATGCGGGATAACGCGTCGGGAACATAATTTAAACGGCCCTTCCGGTGCACGATTTCAACGGGCATAGCTTGCAATTGCAAGGCCCAACGAGCTAGCCTTCCGGTAGGGTCCTTCAAATTATGGAGCCAGCGAAGGCTGCTGTGGTCAGTGATCACGGTAAAGGGATAACCTTCGAGGTAGGGGCGTAGCTTTTTAACAGCCTAGATCACTGCCAAGCATTCCTTCTCGGTAGTGGTGTACTTGCGCTCGGCGGACGTCAAGACTCGGCTAATAAAAACGATGGGGTGTTCCCCATCCTCGTGATTTTGAGTCAAGACGGCCCCGATCGCAAAGTCACTCGCGTCAGTCTGTACGGTAAACGATAGGGAGAAATCCGGACGAGCTAGGACGGGGGTTTCGGTAAGAGCCTTCTTGAGTGCCTTAAAACTTTCTTCCTGAGGCTCTCCCCACTCCCATTCTACATCTTTATGCAGCAGTTTAACTAACGGAAGTTTGAGAGTGGAGAGATCCTGCAGGAATCTGGCGTACCACCCGACCATTCCCAAAAACCGTCGCAATTGTTTCAGGTTCGTGGGAGGTGGGTACTCAAGGATGGGCTGGATCCGTTCCGGGTCGGCCTTTAAGGGGGGGGTATGGTTTTGAGGGTTCAAAAAAAGTGATTTTTTTTTATTGCATATTATGAAAGTATAGTATTTCAAGAATGTTGTCTGTTAATAGGAAGTCAATCGGAGCAAAACTCACAAAGATATAGCTTTGGAAGTAGACGTGTCTCGAACGACTACCTGAGCTGTAACCGCTCAGCGGGAAGGCAGTTGTTTCTCAATCTCTTTTGTTATCTTCTTTTGTTATTGTCCAATCTTCTTTTGTTATTCTCCAATCTTCTTTTGTTATTGTCCAATCTTCTTTTGTTATTGTCCCTAAGCAGTTTCCAGAAAGGTCTTAGACAGGGTCGTTGTAACGGTACCCCGGTACCTGGTGTTGCTTCATTTTCGAAGCAGACGCGGAGTGTAACAGTCGTGTTGTATTTTCTTACTCTATTTCGTTGTGATATTTTTGTTGTTCGCAAAATGCCGAGAAAAGTTTCCAGAGAGTGTAGAAAGGAGAGTGGTAAAAAGTTGTATCGAGGTAAAAAAATAGTTCCTCCGCATAAACGAAGAAACGATGACGATATTGAGACAAGGAGTACGTCAACGAAAAAAATCAGACTAAGTTTTAGCCAAGAAGTTGCTGAAGATACAAATAAGCATTTCAGAATCATTGATTTTCTGTTAGTTTTTTCAACAATTTCTACGTTAGTGAAGTGTGCAGTTTGTGATAGTACAGTATCATTTCAGTGTTGTGGCAAAATAGGTCTTGGTTTCAAGATAAAAATAAAATGTGAAAAATGCAAAGAACCTCGTTACGTTCCGTCTAGTGAACGAGTAGATGATCATATGTATGAAGTGAACTACCGATTTGCTTTCGTGATGCGAGTTTTAGGCTTGGGATTAGCTGATTGTGACAAATTCTGCGGACTGATGGATTTATCCAGTAATTTCGTAGCAAAATCGGTATACCAGAATTACTTGAAGAAAATGTGCTCCAGTGTGACGAATGCCGCAAAAAGATTTTTTGTTTCTGCGATAGAGGAAGAAAAAGCAGCTATGTGTAGAGAAAAAAATATTGAATCTTCATCAGAATTAACCGTATCAGGCGATGGAACTTGGAAAAAGCGTGGATTTTCTTCTTTATATGGCGTGGCTTCCTTGATTGGATATTACACCGGAAAAGTCGTCGATGTTCTCGTAAAAAGTTCATACTGTCACATGTGTGTTACTTGGAAGAATAAGCTTGATTCTGCAGAGTTCGAAGAATGGCAAGAGAACCATATAAATGAAGATCAATGTTCTGCAAATCACAAAGGAGCATCCGGTAACATGGAAGTCGACGCAATTGTCACAATGTTCAAAAGATCGCAAGAGAATAACGTGAAGATTCGCAACTATATTGGAGATGGTGACTCGAAAACATATAGTGGTGTTATCAATGCTGAACCTTATGGTGAAAATTTTCTAGTCAATAAAAAAGAATGTGTTGGACACGTCCAAAAAAGGATGGGAACTCGTTTGCGTGATTTAGTCAAAAAAACTATGACTGATAGTGAAACCAAAACTGGAAAAAAAATTTAAAAAAAAACTCTCTCAGGTAAAGGGAAACTGACTGCAAAAATGATTGATAAGCTCACCCAGTACTATGGTCGTGCAATTCGTTTCAATTCTAATTCTGTAGAAGAAATGAAGAAAGCCATTTGGGCTACTTACTATCATTATGCCTCAACCGATGCAAAACCACAACACGAAAACTGCCCTAGCGGAGAAGACTCATGGTGTGAATGGCAGAAAGCTGCAGCTTCAAACAAGCTGAATAATTTCAAACACACATATTCTGCTCTACCAACTGATGTTTTACAAGGAATCAAGCCAATTTATGAAGATTTAAGCAAAGATGCTCTCCTAGAGCGATGTATTGGCGGATTCACACAAAATAATAATGAGAGTTTGAACCAGCTTATTTGGAAGATTGCGCCGAAAGTTGAGAGTGGTTCAGCAATTATCGTCGAATTTGCATCTTCAGTGGCTGCTTGTGTTTTCAATGAAGGCTGTAAAGCTTATTTAACCTTCCTAGAAGAGATGCGAATAAGTACTGGTCCAAGTTGTCATGGATGGGCGCTTCGAACCAACGATATTCGAATGAACAGAGCAGATGAGCGAGCAGCTGAAACCGCTAAAAATGATAGAATTCGCCGCAGACTTGATAAAAAAGATGCTTTGGACATTCTTGACGAAAGTTCTATACTCTATGGTCCCGGCATTGATGATTCTATGTGAGTAAAATAAAAAATAAATAGCTTACTAAGTTTTATCAGGGTCTTTTCGCTACGAAAAACTTTAAACGCGTTTTTCTCAAGTCGATGTTTTTTGAGTCGGTGCACACTGTATCTGAAAATCTATTCAACCGATCGTTCTCAAATTTTTTACAGTATTTCCTTACATAATTTATGAGGTAACCCTGGCGAGATTTTTTCGTCTTTGATTTTATTTTTCTTATTATTAACAACAATAGTCATGAATTTAGGCCAAAAATCGGTATTTTCACTTTCAAGTCTTGTAAAAAGTTCAAAAATTAAAAAAAATGGAAAAACTCGGCAGCGATACCTAGAGGGACATAAAAATTAAGGAAAAAACTTTGGTTATTTCATTTCAGATGATCCAGTGCTGAGATATGATGTGCACCGCAAAATGTATTTCTTCTGAGGCGCCTGCGAAGAATTGCTGCCATTCGGTCAATTTTCAATATTTTTGAACCAATATTTCACAGAATATAGTTCAATTACTACTCTTTAATGTACAACAATCAGAAATAAATGTACTTTCACCGTACGCCCAAAAAAAAATCTGTAAAAACCTGTTTTTTTCTGCCTTCAAAACCATACCCCCCCCTTAACCCCTCACGGTTGAGGAGATACCCCAGATACCGAACCTCTTGGCACCCGAATCGGCTCTTCTCGCGATTTATTTCTAAATTCGCCAGCTGGAGCCTCTTTAACACTAAGTCGAGCCAGTACATATGCTCTTCGAAGGTAGCGGTAGCGATGATAATATCATCAAGATATGCAAAGACAAAAGGTTCGAGATCTGGGGTAATCAGCTTGTCCATTAGTAACTGGAACGTAGCTGGCGCGTTCGTTAAACCGTAAGGCATGCGTGTAAATTGAAAAAGTCCCCGACCCGGGACGGCGAAAGCGGTAATCTCGCGGCTTTCTCGGGACAACGGTATTTGGAAATAAGCCTGGCTTAGATCCAAGGTAGTAATATACTTCGCGGTACGGAGTTTGTCGAGGATTGCATCGATATTCGGTAAGGGATAGGTATTTTTCTTTGTGACCTTATTGACCTCCCTGTAGTCGATGCAAAAGCGGTAGGTCCCATTCGGCTTGGGAATGAGGACGGGGCAACTCGACCACGGACTCTGGGAAGGCTCAATAATTCCCTCGCGGAGCATCTTGTCCACCTCTTCTTGAGCGGCTTGAAGGACTCGTGGAGAGCTCCTTCGCACCCTCTGTCTAATCGGGGCATGTCCCCCTACATCTATATGATGCTCCGCCAGGGTGGTTACTCCTAACGCTTCCCGAGGAGGAGGGACATTTTGGTCCAAGTAAGCTTGGAGTCGTGCCTCCTCTTCGTGGGTCAATTCGCTAATCCCGGCACACGGAGATACGGTAGGCGGTAGGGTAGTGGGACGGAACTGATGGACGACTCCCACTGGAGTGGTCCAGGTGGAGGTTCCAAAGTCCAAAATGACTCCGAAAGCTTGGAAGAAATCCATCCCTAGGATACAGTCGTAACCTAGGGTGGGTACCACTCTAAATTCTATGTCTTTACTCACCCCATCTACGGGGATATTCAGCGAAATCAGTCCCGTCACACTGACCCGGGAGTTATCAGCCACCGCTAGGGTGGAGCTAAAAGGCTGGATCCGGTCCCTTACGGACTCAATGGCCCCCGACCCCAAGTAGGAGCGAGTGGCCCCCGAATCCAGGAGGGCCGGAACCGCCTTACTGCCGATAACGATAGTCAGGAAAAATCGGGAATCAGCGTCTGCGGCAACAAGGGGGTCGGAAACGGTAGGGGTGATTTCTGGAGTGGGCGGTAAAACGGTAGGATCCCTCTCGGAGGGTTCGGTCCTAGAAACGGTAATTCGCGGGGTCCTTTCTGCCACGGAGGGGGAAGCGCGGGCCCTTAATGCTGTCCTCCTCGGCCGTTTCCCTTCCGCCGGTTGCATCGAGAACAGCTAGTTACGAAGACCCCGGGCTCCCCGCATCCGTAACAGAACTGTCCCCTCGGAAGGGGGCAGGCGGAATAACGGTGCCCCGACTTGAGGCAATTCCAGCACTTCTGGTCCGGATCTGCCGAACCCGGAGCGCTGGACTCCCCTCCCCTTGCACGCGCCAGGGCTATTTCCCCGGGCGAGAGCAGGGGCGAAACGGTAGAGGGCCTAGTGCCCGGTGGGGCCTTCTTGGCCTTCGCGGTAACGGTAGCGAAAGATCGGGTACGGGAGTCCGGAACGTCCTTGGCAGGACAGGAGGTATCCACCTCCAAGGAGGAGGAATGGTCCCCCCCACTTGGAGATGGGTTACGTTCCGACGGTAGGGTCTTTGGGCTCTTCCTTGGGGGTGCGGTACGGGATCGAGCACCCTCGGCCCGCTCGCCCCGCAGAGGAGCTGCGGCATCTTGACCCGACCCCTTCTTTTTAGAAGAAGGGGTATACGCCATGTTTGGCAATACCCAGCTCTCTGCCGGGGGCTGGCGGAAGGCCCGTTTCCTCTCCAACAGGGCTTCCACGACCTTCGCCCTGTCGATGAGCTCTTCGTAGGAAGAGATCTCATCTCGACGAATGTCGCGATAATAAGCGGGATTCATGTTATAGCAGATAGTATCTAACTGCTCGGTAAGGGACATACGAGGGGTCAACCTATTGAAGGCCCATCGCATGACGGTAACGAATTCCGCGATAGTTTCTCCGTCACCCTGCGTTCGTCGGTTGATATCTGGACGTAAACGTCGCTGAAAATCGGCTTTACTAAATTGCCGACGAAACGCAGTGGTGAAATCCTCCCAGGAGGACCACCCGTGGCTCTCACCCGTATACCAGATCCGGGCCCTCTTTTGGAGGACACCCGGAACCGACCGGACGATATCCATGGGCGTGAGACCATTCGCACGGCCGCATTGCTCTAGCAGAGCCAGGAACTCCTCAGGGTCCTCCTCGGGTTTCCCGGAGAAGGAAACCTGCCACTTCTTTAAGGCCCCGAATGCCTTCGCGGAGCCTACCAGGGTGGTGGTCCCTAAGGGACTATCGGGCCACTCGCTGGTGTCGGGGTTCGCTGCCCGACTCCTCGTTCCCCATCGTCCCCCCCAAGTGGAGGTCCCTTCCCCGGGACACCCGCTGGGGTGTCCGGTAGGAGGGGCGGTACGGGACCGGTTCGGTTCCGGTGGGTGGAAGGTATCCTCCCATACTGGTTCAGGGGGATAGTAATTCCCCCGTGAACCAGACGGGAGGCCATGGGGCTCGGCAACAACGGTAGCTGGGTAGCGTACCCGGTGGCGCGTTGGGTTAGGGTTTGGGAAGGGGGTAGACCCGGGAAACACATAGGTCGGCGCAGGGCTCTGCGTCAACCTTATGAAGTCCCCAGTGGAGGAGGTAAGGGGCGATAAGGTCGTGTGGGGGTACAGGGTAGCGGTAGAGATTGGGGGTGGCGACTCCAAGTACCCCACTCGCGATAAATCCCGACTACCTAAAAGGCCGTCGGTATATTCCAAGGGATCCCCCCAGGGGCCTCTGGTTTGTCCAGAGGGGAGGTATACCCCCGAAGTCGTCGCCAAAGGACGAGGCACAACCCCCAGGGGGTTGGTGGGGACCAACGGTGCCCTAATGGATGGGCCCGAAGTTGCGAATCCGGTAGCAGTGGTGGTAACCACTGTCGAGGTGGTAATCGTACCCGTTGACACCACTGTCACCGTGTTCGCTAATGGTGCTTCGATATTCGCGGTAGAGGTCGTCGGGGAGGGTACGGTAACGGAATGGGACGATGGGGGATCGGGAACAATATCCCGACCTCCCAAGGTGGAGGAGAGGGGGTCGGCAGAATGCTCATCCCAGGCGGCCCGTAGTGTTACCGGCAAGCCTAATCCCCTCTCGTCGACCTCTTTGTCCCAGGGGACGACTCCGTCTCCAAGCCGGCTCCGCAGCTGGAAACGGACGACCCTGTCCCGGACTACCTCCGAGGACCCTTCAGTATTCAACCTGTCCGCGTCCAGCACACGGACCAACTCGACCGGAGTCCTCTCGGCGGCAAAACGACGAGCCGCTCTCTCCCAGCCCATGGCCTCCTCACCATATTCCTCGGTGATGTAATTTCCCCCGGTGGCCATGGTGAGGAAGGAACGTTCCTTCGTGGTAAAATGGGAGAATAAAGAAATCGGCTCGCGGAAAAGAGAGAAAAAAAAAAATTCGTAACAGTCGGTAATTGGTTCAAAATTCCCTGACCGACTATGAAAAAGAAGAAGAAAAGGAAAAAAAAACAAAAACGAGAAAAGAAAACAACAAGAAAGAGAAGAAGAAAAGAAAAAAAAATCTTTTCTTTTTTTTAAAAAAAAAAAAAATTCTTTCCGTTCCCGCTGTGAGGAAGAAAAAAAAAAAATTTCCAAAAGGAATTAATTTATTAATTTTCCTCTAAGGAAGTACTCGGTACGGTCGGTGGAAATTTTGAATCCAACAAGGGGTTCCCGCGGTAGTTATTCTTAATATTAGGCCTAGCACTCGACCACCGTGCGTGACGTCACTGCTGACGTATCGACCGCGATCGCGGGAGCTACTAGGCCTTCGCTCTATGCTAGAACGCGGAAATAACGGTATACCGGTAGGAGAATACCGGTAAAGGGAAATGAAATAAAATGTAACAAAAGGGAAATTTTTCTTCCCCTTTTTGGCCGCGATAGGGGTAGATCCAATCGGGAAAACCTGAAAAGGGGGAAATACACAGAAATAACCCGGTATTTCGGGTGAATGCCGGAGAACACTGACAGGTAGTACTACTCTTCGATAGAGCGTACTACTAGGTACTACTCGACACCACAATTCAAAATGGCGGGCTCAATGCCGTTACTAAATTGCCATGTGCTCTCCGGGGTTCACATGCACGGACTTTCCGACGAAAATCCGTTACCCCGAAATCCAAAATGAACAAAAAAAAACAATGTTGATGAAAATTCTCAATAGATAAAGATATTGTTCTAGCTACTCGGTACGGGGGGGTATAAGGGATCCAATTATCGGAATTAAGAAATCCTTTTCTTGAGAATTGATAGTATGAAACGGTACGAAAAGAAGGAAAAAATTCAGGGATGGGCCCCACGTTGGGCGCCAAAATTTGTGACGGACTTTCCGTCGCAAATCCTCGCTCGTCCCTCCGTTCGGCCTGATCGGCTCCTCCCTTCCTGGAGTCCCTTAAGGGGAGTCCAGGGATGCGAAATCGAGAGATGGGCGCCAGCCGAGGGGGTGGCCCTCGACGATGGAGATCCGATCAGCCCGCGGAGTAGACGAGGGGGCACGGCTAGCGGTCGGGAGCAGAGTCCCAGAAGGGGGTTCTGCCTCCGTGCCCTGGGGAAAAACAAAAAGGGAAAAGAAAAGGGCTAAAACGGAGGCTCACGCGGTAACTGGTTTTTAATTTAATTTATTAAATTAAAAAGAACAACAAAAACAAGAAAAAACGTCGCCTCGGTAGGCGGTAACAAGAGAGAGAAGAAAAAAAAATCAGAAAGACCCAAAAAAAAAGATACGCAAAAAAAAAAAGGAAAAGATATGGCCGGAAGGGCCCGCGACCGAATGGGTCTGGGACTCACAAAAAAAAGAAAACTAAACTACGGTAGGGAGCACGAAAATTGTAGGCGGGGGAGGGAAAGCCACTTCCGTTTGGGAAAGCTACAAAAAGACAAGGACGGTAGGGAAAAGGAACGGGAGATATAAAAAGGCACGTCCGTGACGCTCAGACAACAGATGTTGGCCCAACCTGGTCGTGCGATACTCCTCCCACCAATTCGGACCACCGGAACCAATTCCTCCTCGGATCCCGGTCAAATCTCGGCCTCCTCGAGCACCCAACACTCCTTCCTCGGACACAACCAAAGGGATCCACGCGAGTGGATGCGGTCACCCAGGGCACCAAGAAATTCGCTACAGCCGTAATAATATAATCCAAAACCAGACGGTCACGTCAAAGGTCCAGAGATCTCTGGCTTCTTCGCCGGCGGCGGTCCTCGATTCCCCCCACCCAGGGCCCTTTCGCAATTCCTAGCGTGGATAGTGCTGCCGCCCTGGGTGGTGGATCTTGATCGATGGCTTCTGGCTGGCGGAGTTGCGTCTTGTGATTGGTTGAGGATGGCGTTCTTGTCCAGTCTTCTGGTCTCAGCGGTATCGGAGTCCTTCTTCCTCCGGAGCGTCACGGTGATAGGTAGACGGTAGGAATGCGTGAGGTAAGGGAAATGGGGATTGGGTATTGTGCTTCCTCCGTCCTACTATGTAACAATCTAAAATATCTTTAATATTTTGTCCCAGCCCTTCCGGGGAGATCTCTGGACACTACCGTGTATGTTCAAATACGCGACTTGATAACGCGGCCAAATGGCCACGTTACAGTATTCTTTTAGTTTCTTGCTGAGTAAAGGATTAGGTAAAGGAGAAAATTCAATTCAGATAGACGTAGCTGATGAGAATTAATTAACTTGCTTTAGCATAAAAACCCCTTACAGGATAAGGGGAAAAGCCAAACCAAGTGCAATAATTTTATTTATTAATGTATTTTTAAATACATACATAGTTTGTAAGTATTTTATAAGCACCTTTTGTACTATGTTATCTTATAATTAAATAATCTTGCTTCGTTACTTTTTGTACATTAATAAATAAAATTATTGCACTTGGTTTGGCTTTTCCCCTTATCCTGTAAGGAGTTTTTATGCTAAAGCAAGTTAATTAATTCTCATCAGCTACGTCTATCTGAATTGAATTTTGTCCTTTACCTAATCCTTTACTCAGCAAGAAACTAAAAGAATAGATTTTACTTCCTTGCAGGGTAATATACTTCATTCATAAAAAAAAAGTTTATTAAAACGAAAAATGCTATGAAAAATGAATATTTCTAGCGTTCATAGTGTACTTATGCAATTTTTATTGAAACGGTTGAAAAGATGGAAAAAAAACAAGTTAAATGAAACAAAAATTATTGTCGTAGCACATTCCATAGCCGAGTAAATCAATTTTTAACTAATATTCGGAAATGTTGCTCCGTGAGGCCCTCTCCGTCGTCGATCGGTTCCCCCACCACCGCGTCGAGCGGTGCGGGGAGCCGCGGCGCCGTACGCGTATTTTTTATGTTCGTTTATTGCTCATTGCAGACGAACTAAGCTGTCTACAGCTATCGAGAAAAATGAATATATTAAAGTATTATTTCAGCAATAATTGTGCCAAATTTGAAGTAAAAATATTGAATACTTTCAGCGCAATCGTTCATAAACCAAAAGTTGCGGATCTTGGCTTCTACAGGGCCGATCCTAATGATTTTTTTTTTAAATTCATGATTTTTTACCTACATTAAAATGCATTTGGTCTCCTTCCTTAAAATTTAATAATTCGCTAAAATCCGATCCTAGCAACGGGTTTTTATTCTTAAAAATGTTGTTAAATTAAGATTTTCAAAAATCCCTTCGGAGCATTTATTAAGTACGTTATAAGCTACCGACTGCAATTGATCTCATCCGTTGTAACCGGGGAACCTCGGGAGCGGCTTCCCGGCACAAACTGACACCCTTTCCCGAGAGATCCAAAGCCAGAAGGGCGCCAGGGACTTTTTAACCTTCTAAAAGTCCCAAAGGACTCTCCGAAGCAACCCAAAAACTATAAAACCCAAAACCGACTATCTCTTATCTCCGGGACGTGAAGGTTCCGCCACGATTCCACCGACTGCCGACCTAACCTGAAAAGAAAAGGTCAACCCACAGGAAAATCCCTCCCAAATGAATAAAGCCAAAAATTGGTAATAATGAATACTTTAATATAAAGAAAAAAAAAGAAATATTAATAATAACAATGATAACGTCGGGGAAACCCCCTTAACAATTCGGGTCCTATTCCGCCACGTGATCCCAACTGGACCGAACCAAAAACTACGTGGCGAAACCAAAATGAAAATCAAATAGGACCAACCCGAATGAAACCAATACAAATGAAAATAATCATTTACAACTATATCCGAATATGAAATACAAAAAGAAGAAAGGGGGAAGCCAAATCCAAAACGTTCGGAACCGATCTAGGTTCGTACGCCACCCAGGCACTGAAACCAAGATGGTGGCTCTAACGGCTGTGGGGAAAACGTGGTTTTCACCCAACCGACCGAATCAATCTCTCTAAGAGGTAGCGAAGTCTTTTCTCTTTCTTACTAAATAGAAAGCAAAGAGAAAAGCTCGCTCAAAAAAAAAACCAACTCAGCCCGCGGGCGCTCACCAACCTAAAACCAAATACCGCAATCCAAATATCTGAGCCCCAGAGCGTCTAAGATGTCCGCCTCAGAATCGAATCTCTTCCGTAAATCGGGATGTTCGCTCAAGAGATTCCGGTAGCCCCGCCGTCCAAAAGAGAAGTGCCGATCTTCTTCTTCTTCATCGTCTTCATCCTCGGGGCGTGGCTGCGCTTGCGCTGTCCTGCACTCCTTTGCTTGGCGATAAGGAGGTGCTGCCACTGATTAGGAATCGGTACCTTCCTGGTTACCGATCGTCCTTGCTTCCCGAGATTCCGACAGATGTCCCAACCGATGTTCGTTGACCGACGGCGAGTGATCCCAATGGTGAGTGCCCTATTGGTTGGTTATTCTCCGATCGACAAGACGAACCAATCGTATCCTATGGCTTCCCCTATACGCTGCTTATCGCTATCTTATATCTAATCTTATCCTAAGCTTAGCCTAAGGGATCTGGCCCTTTACATGATTCCGTAGCCAAGATACATACCGATCCAACCGACTTGACGTCTCCTCTGGACGGGTATGTTCCGAAATATCACTTGTAACATAGCGGGAGAAACGCCACGTTACACCGTATAACTATAGTTGCCCAATTTTTATAGCTACTCAAAGTTCAAACTTCATATTTTTGCAACAAGCCGCCATTTTGAAGTACGGCATTGGGGTTCGGGCTACATGTTCTACTAACTGAAATACATCTTTGAGAGTAATTACAGCGACATTTATCTATTTTTTGCAACTGTTTCCTAGTTCCAAAGTTTTTCACATTTTTTCATTTCTATAACAATTTTGCAGCATAAAAAACCAAATTCAACATATATTACCGATTCTATCTGGTAGGAAATTTAATTCTGAACAACTTTCCTCTCTATACTTTTTTGCGTAAGATCAATAACAACGGAGATATTTTGGAAAAACTAAAGAGAAACGCTTTTTTCAACTTATTTTGCACTACAAAAGACAGAAGCCGAACTTTTTTTTAGATAAGACTTTCAGGTTATTTTCAGGCCGCTATTAACTAACGATTTCTGAAAAAAAATTGCCGATGGGTTGAAGTGTACATTTTGGTGCTCTGGCAACCGGACTAATAGACGGATAAGGAGGTGAAAAGTGCCCTTGAGCGAAATTAATCAACGAGCATATCGATTAATAGAGCGTTCAAAGAAAACCATTTTTGTCGAGTATTAACCCAGTAACCATACTGGAAGGGTAGTTACAGGGCGAAACGCAATTTGCAATTTAAGCTGTATATCTTTTGCTATACTGTATTAAAAATTTTTTTAAAAATTAGGCATATTCTACTCTATGGCATACGTGTTTGTGAATTTTAAAAGTATAAAAATATTTTTTTTAATAGAAATTATGAAATGACCACGTTCATATTTTTACATTGTTAGTGTCTTGTTATGATTCTTAATCTGTAATTTTTTCAGATTTTTAGAAGTGGGGGAACGATGTTGTAAAAATCGAAAACCGACATTTGTTTAGATTATTACCTTCATGATTCGTGTGACCATGTTCATATTGTGACAGTTTTAAGGACATGTCAAAGTCTGTTGCGAACTCCGACGGGGTCGGTATGGTAGAGCCCGCCCGCAATTACCGCATTTACCGAGCGGTAAGAGCGAGCGCGGCCGCGAGATGGCACTGCCTGTATGAGGCTTTGCCATCACGCATCACCCATGCTGTCTATCTTGATTTTTCGAACGTGCTCAGGCACGCTCGACGGCTCAATTCACCATTTTCGCTCGATTACAGCGTTCTAAATGCTGCAGATATACCGTATCGAAAATTTGGCATGCATTTCAAATTCTTGATACACATGAATGTATTGAGAATTTGAAATTGCGATTCAATTTTTCGATAATCGAGCGTAACAAATGGATTTCAATACTTTTGATTGGGCGTCGCATTATTTACGCTTGCATGTAAATTGTGTTTTGCATGTAAACATGCATTTTGCTTCGCCCAAAAAGTTTCTTGTTTAAAAAGAGGCCCCTCCAACGCCCCTTTTCATGAGACGCAACCAATAACTTTACGATATTTCGTCTCTCCGATTCCATTTGACATAATATTACGAATAATATAATAAATTTTTACACAGCGGTTCATCAATGTACGGCTGTAAAATCAACGTTATCAACGTTGTGGTTAAGTGATGAGGACACGTATCACATAGAAAGTATTCGTAACCATATTCGTCACATGAACGAAAACAATTTTAGGTAGATTGCGGTCTTATTTATTTTATCAGTCTAGAAACCCATGCAGTTCTAGAAGAAACAGCTATTGCTGTTCAATAAACATTTTATCGACCGATTGATCTATTTTTCATTTGTCGGAAATTCTATGAGTGCACGATTCCGAATAATCCAAACCATGTGTCGCCTCATTGCATTTGCATCTTGCGAGTATTTCACATAGCATGGATTTCCGCCGAGAGCTATCGTCGTGGCAAATGCGGCAGCATAAACACCACAACTATAAGCATCCGGTTGACGCGTCACCGGTTGGAAAACGATGTCTCGTTTATCCAAGTCGGGATACCGTTTTGCTATATACCGCTTCTCATCATCTCGAAGCAGTACGTACTCGCAACGATTTATACTGTCGTATATTGGCAAACTGGAACCTTCACGGTGAATGCAGCACCAATGTCGCGAAGCGTTCCCGCCAATAATTTGTAAGTCGGACTGACCAGATGAGCGTTTCAGAAGCCGAGTATAGGCAAAGTGCAACACCGGATGCACTTCATAGCTCGTGCTATGATTGCGTAAAATTTGCAGAAAGAGCTCTACACTGTCATCCGTAAGGAGACTCGTGCATCGCAAAATGTTTGCAATAGCACGATCGGCGTCTATATTCGCCGTTACAACTTCAAGAGCCTCTCTGTCTGCTTCGGTGATTGGCTCATCATCGTCCGAGCCTGAGATGGTAACCCAGTTACCCTCAGGAACAGTAACGCTCGGTTTCAATTGCAATTCCTTGCAAACAGTAACACTCGCATCGCTTAGCGCCAACTCAATCGCATCATTGGCCTCCGGTGTCGGAGATTCATCTCTTTGACGTTTTCTATTCACGCAAATTTTCAATTTTTGCTTTCTTTCTTCTTGCGCTCGCAAGATGTAAGCCGGTTCTCTTAATGGCATATTTCTATTGTACCGACTATCCAAAATTTCCGGCAGCATACACTCGTTGTAAAAACGAGACAAAAGAGGTTCCATCTTTTGTTTCCAAAAGGCATCGTCTTTCAGTACTTTCGTGTACTTTATACCCTTTGGTGCCCACATGGCAAAAATGCAGAATGTTCTTTGCGCTATGTGGAGTTGTCCCTGTACTTGATAGTAATAGGGATGGACCTTGCTCATTTGACTTCGGTTTCGTTTGTCAAACACGGCCTTTAGGTGAGCAACTTTTTCGATTGCTTCTTCTGGGTGATATTCCGATGCCGACGATGGACATTTTATTTCTACTAATCCATCGTCGCCAATCAGAGCATCTGGTGTTGCTCCCAGATACGGAATTTTTGCATCAATGAAAAGTCCGCAAGGTGAGATTTTCTCTCCAAGGATCATTTCGAGATCCGCCTTTGCGGTGCTTTCGCGCTCTTTGCCCCATCTCATTGCCGCCGTATCTTGGACAGGCGGATACAGTATATTCTTTACTGTTGTGCTGCAAGAGGTCGTTAACCTCATGCGACACACTTTTCCAAAGTTGGACGCGGTTAACATCTCGCTTCGATGTTGATGCCACGATTCGCATTCGTGTTGCAACGCTGTGTCGCGTTCGATTTCCTCGCGGCGTTGCTGGGCTTGCTCAAGTCTCTCAAAGTGATTCGCCACAAGAGCCGTAAACAATTCATCGTCGATATCCGGCTTTCTCGATGACGGTCCGTAATCTTTGTCGGTACCGTGCCAACGATAGCATTTTCGTTGGTTTCGAGTCTTATGGCTAATCTCTTTGTTTTTCAAAAGCTTCAATTGCCTCCGCTTTTCCAACCGTGATGCGATTGTGGGGACTTCTTTATTCATAGTTGCTGATATTTTCGTCAACACCTCCTGCGTGTTGTATTGTACAACCGCTGCAGCGCACCTAGCCTGGTAGGAGCTTCTTCCAGCATAATTAATGCGCTTTCCGCCGACTAGTTTCGCCACGATAGCGTTATAAGTTTCCGCACAGTTGTTTGTTACATTGCGCAACAAACTTTCCTTGTACGCTGAAAGATATCGTACCGACTTGTAAACTGGAAGATACAAGCCAGCCCTCGTCAACTCCGGGACCATGTTTTTTTCGCCATCACGGAGTTCACCACCGCAACTCATGTTGCGTTCTTTGCATTTTGCATGATCACCAAACACGTGATTAGTGATATTCAAGATATCATCTTGCACGCAACGCAGTTTATCCTCCCACGAGGATGGTTCGTCCAAGTGACGTTTCACCACTTCCATTACAGTGTTACGAATCTTTAGAGCGCTACTGTCGACCAGTTTGCGCAGCGGACCAATCTTACCCTTTCCAGGATTTATCCTCAGCTCTATGGTCGCCGCTTTTCGTACCTTATTGCACATGTTGCGCAATAAGTGATTCGTGCATTCGACCTTTTTAACTCGTACATTTTGTTCTTTGTACGGTTTACTATCGAGAATCGCTTTATAGACGCTGCTATCGCCATCGGCAATTAGCGTGCTATATATCAAGCCGTGCATTGCAATGCTCAGCTTGAACCCTTCTAGAATAACGTCAGTCTCCATACTAGAAGAGCTTTGATCTCGACCCCAATTTTTGTAGCAGACGTGGCTTTTGGGTTCTCTGTTTTCCTTCTGCGCTCTGGAGCAGATAGCGCAATACTTATTGCGCACTCCAAGAAAGAGAACTTTCTTGGTTTGAGCGCCAACGATCGCACCAAGGCCCGCCAACGAATCATGCTGGCCACCTCGGTAAGATCGTTTCAACCAGCTACCGTCTGCTACGACCATTATATGGGGAATTCCGTTAATAACACGGCCTTCCTTAATGGCTAATTCCTTTTCAAGCCGCGCTGCTTCAGACATTTCTGCTTCAGCAGCGGCTTCTATTGGTGAGACCAATTTCTCTTGGTACTCTCTGTAGGTAACGGCTGACATGCAAGGAACTGACATTGCCGCTAGAACTTCCTCCAGCGTTGAATGTCCGATGCCTGCTGTCAACGTTCCCGCTACAGTACTTTCATGCAGACCCATCACATTCGGGTCATCTTTGTCAGTCCAAATGCTGTCTGAATAGTGACACATTTGGCATCTGAACGTCAGGAGCGTTCTCATTCCGTGATCCCACGATTTTTCCAACTTCAAATCGCGGAAATGACACTGAATGCCACGGGAGTGATCGTCGAATCGTTCATGCAATTCATTCAAGATATACATGATATCTACGATTCTTCGTTCTTGAACGGCAACGTTTCTACCGTTATTTTCAAGGTCACTCCCGTTAGATTGCACGAGGCAATCGTTTTCTAATTCTACATTATGATCTTTACAGACCATTCCAAGCTCAGTCGATGAACTTACCGAGATACGATCAACCTGTGTGGCTGATTTCTCGGTGTGTTTATCCACTGAGCTTTCTTCCGTGGTAATTGCAATACTGCAATTTTCGTTTTTATGCAAATCGTATTTAACAACATCGATTTTCCGAGGTATGCAATCCTCAGTGAATTCCACGGATCCGGCATTTGGCCGGCGGATACATAGATCCTTTTCATGCAAATTAATTATGCCTGGTTTACTCACTTCACTCCTGTCTGTACCCTCTACCTTTGAGCAGAGGGCATCTCGGATATTTCCATCCGTTTCTTCCAGGCTATACGATGCACTCGCATCGTCGGTCGGCATTTCGACCTCGATCGTCTCTTCGACAACCATTTCCTCGCAGCTGTCACTTCCGAGGTCCTCGGCGTTCCGAGGAGACACGGGAGAGTCAAAGGTGCTCTGAAGCACCACCGCTTGTCTTCTGTAAACAAAATTTTACATGTCATATACCGCAAGGACATATATATGAAAACTACCAAGTGCTACGCTGATAACAGTACAAGTTCATTTGCACGTATATTCGCAACTTTTGTAAAAATACTATAATTTTCTACGAACGTGATAGGAACCCAAATTGGATATTCTTTGCACATGATAGTAATTGCAAATGTACGTACAATGGTACAATAATAATCTGTCCATGTACTTTGCTTCTCAACATTTTGTAATACATTTTATAACAAACCCTAGCAAAATAAAAATTTCAGTTACGCTCGGAATATGGCCCACGGCAACTTTAGTGATTAAGAAAAATGTAAAAAAATCCACTGAGAAGCTGTTTTTGCCTTCAAAACTTGGCTAGTACCTAAAAACTCTAACAGTTTTTCGTGAAATATTTATTCAACAAAAGTTGTTTTCTATTACATTTTCCCTGAAGTGCAAACGTAGCGTTGTGCAAAATTGAAAAACTTTGCTTGCAAATAACGGAAGATAAAACTTGTTTGCAAAAAAACACCTTTTTTACCTCATTTTTTTAATCTTCAACAAAGACCTATGTTCATAATATTTTTTGAAGAGTTATTTCAATTCATCAACTACAAGTACTCTTAACCCGATTTCGGTACGTTCGACAGTTTTTGCAAAGAGGAAAAGTTAATTAAAAATAAATGTTAACTATGGGCGATTGCATAGAAACATACAGTCATTGAAGATCATTGCTGATTTCTTTATCCGTTGTAGGAAACTCCAACAACGGTACCCTACTTCATTTTGTTGAAAATATTCGTTTATATAGCCAATATAGATTTTTAAAAAAATTAAGTTTTTCCAATTGCTAACTAAGCACGCTACGATGCCAAAACTCTGCTGTTTCAAATTTCGAAAGCAGGAAGGAAAAATTCAAGACAAAACGCAACTTTTAGGCTACGTGCAAAATGTTATTAAAACCATAAATCGATCTGTGAAAACATGACTTTACGTATAATATAATCACAGATGTGAAACGCAGGCTTTGAAGCTACGCACCTCACCATCTCTACATCGCAATACAAAAAATTGTTGTCTAAAAGTTGCGTTTTGCCTTGAACTTTCTTTTCCTGATTTTCTTCAAACTTCAAACAGTAGATTTTTGGCATCGTGGCGTGCTTAGTTAGCACTTGGGAAAACTTGGTTTTTTGCAAAAAAATCTATTGGCTATAGAAACAAATATTTTCAACAAAATGAAGTAGGGTACCGTTGTTGGAGTTTCCTACAATGGATAAAGAAATCAGCAATGATCTTCAATGGCAGCATGTTTCTGTGCCCATAGTTAAAATTTATTTTTAATTAACTTTTCCTCTTTGCAAAAACTGTCGAACGTACCGGAATCGGGTTGAGAGTACTTGTAGCTGATGAATTGAAATAACTCTTCAAAAAATATTATGAACATTGGTCTTTGTTGAAGATTACAAAAAAAATGAGGTAAAAAAAAGAGGTTAAAAAGGTGTTTTTTTTTCGACCAAGCCAAAATCCAAAATCAAGCCAACCAAATTTTAATTTTTTGTTATTTGCATGCAAAGTTTTGCAATTTTGCACAACGCAACTTTTGCACTTTATAGAAAATTTAATAGAAAACAACTTTTGTTGAATAAACAGTTTACGAAAAACTGTTAGGGATTTGAGATACTAGCCAAGTTTTGAAGGCAAAAACAGCTTTTCAGTAGAAAAAGAATTTCAGAATTTTTTACATTTTTGTTAACCACTAAAATTGCTGTGGGCCATATTCTGAGCCCAATTTCAATTTTTATTTTACTAGGGCTTGTTATAAAATTTTTTAGAATATTTTGGGAAGCAAAAAACATGGACAGATTATTATTATTATATCATTGTACGTACATTTGCAATTACTATCATGTGCAAAGAATATCCAATTCGAGTTCCTTTTACATTTGTAGAACTTTGCCAAAAGTCGATGGAAATGAACGTTTTTTTTCTCATGATATTTCATTTTCTGAATACTTATCGTCACTCGCGTTTTTTGGAATGATTTATCAATTTTCATGTTAAAATATTCAATAAAAATGTTACCAACTTTTAATTTTTTTGAAAAGTTCATATGGTAATGTACTGCTCGTTCAATAACTTCTCTAAAAGTTTCTTAATGGGATTCTCATTCCTTATATTGTTTTCAGATTTTTGTAAAATTAATAAAGAAGTTTTTGGTAAGTAACTGAAAATTTACGTATATTTGTATAATGTTATGTCTTTTCAGGATATATACTAAAAGGAAATTAAAAAATTACTCAGAAAAACGGAGCTGAACACATTTTAAAAGTATTTTTCTTACAAGTACTCAAAAGATCCACTATAAGGAGAAAAAAGTTGTTTTTCTCATTACATTACATTACATTTTTTGCGTACTTTTCAGAAAGGAGCTTTTAAAAAAATCAGTTCTTCTTAGTAGTTTGTTATTTTTCTTCTGGCATATATGCTGTAAAGACATAACATTATACGAATATATGTCAATTTTCAATTAAATATAAAAAAATTTCTCTAATAATTTTACAAAAATCTGAAAACAGGATAAGAACTGGAATCCTATTAAGAAACTTTCACAGAAGATGTAGAAGGAGCAGTAGACTAACATAGAAATTTAAAAAAAAAATACAAGTGGTTATAATTCTTAAAAAGAAATATTTAAACAAGAAAATTGAAAAATCATTCCCAAAAACGCAATTGAAAAGGTGTCAAAAATTGTTTTCAAGAAGTATGCAAAATATACAATATCATGAAAAAAAAGTTCGTATCCCTCGGTTTTGTGCAAAGTTATAGTTATTTGAAGGCAATATCGAAGAAAAGCTACATCTCCAAATAGGCTTCAAAAATAAATTTCCAAAAATTGTCCATTTTTTTTTAAGGGATTACAATAATACTACAAATTTTCTCACAAATTGAAAAATCTAAGTTCCGAAAATGAATTATTTCGGCATGGAATGCAACATACACATACGCGCGCGCGCACATGTATGCAAACAAGTTTGTTTATTCAATTGTGAGACAATTTGGACTTCAATTATTACTATCATCACGAATATAACAATTATTTACCTTCGAGCATACGATTTTCGACGAGACAATCGTTTTGCTGACAGCTGGTACCTCCCATTAACTTTTCGGCATTACGACCGATCCATTATCACAACTTATTATTTACTATTGATACAATAGTAATAATAGAAGAACAAGTCTTTTAAATCACTTCATACCACAATGCGTCACTTTTCACCACAAATTTCATAAAAAGAAACACAGATTACAAGTTGTAACACGCGTTTGTTTACGTTATGTTGATGGTTGGACGTGCTCGTGGCAACTGACGCAATGATAGCAGATACAGATAAACAATGGTGGTGACCCGCGAAAAGTATTTTGTATTTGAATTACAGACATTAGAATAGAACCAATTCATACATTTTTTTCGGAAATCAATGCCGTAATGTTTTTATTTGCATGTAGATAAACGCGAATGATTTTGATTTGCAAGTACAACAAATGCAATTGTGGTGATTACTAATTTGGCCTTTTGGAGAAAGAAATTGAACAATTTCAGGAAAACTGGCAATGGATTTTTGCAGCATAATAATCCAACATTAAAATATCGATTCTCGTGTAGAAATGAAAACAATATTGTTTCCATGCTGTATTTAAAAAATAATTTTGCATATAAGTTTTTAAACAGTTTGTTTATATTTTATATGGACTTCTGTAAAAATATAAATAATTGTTTTTTGGTAATTTGTTTCAACAAAAATTGTTTAAACAAATTAAAAACAATCATTTTTTGTATTCTTTTTCCCCGTAAAATCGCGCAAGAACCCATTTTTCCACAATTTAATTACAAAAAATTGTTTAAACATATTAAATAATTTTTTTCTTGTGGTTTGTCTCTCATAATTCGAGAATTTAAGATTCTTATAGACATTCCCTTTTGAACGCTAACACAACATCCGCAATTACTGTCAATAATTGAAATGTGCATTCTCGTGATGAAATGCACCGACAATTTTTTTAAAATAATTTGTTTAAACAAAAATTATATAAACAAATTAAAAACCGTAATTTTTCTTTTATTTCACCGTAAAATCCATGTCCGTTGTCAACACGGCCACGAACCCAATTTTTTCCCACAATTTGTTTAAAAAATAAAAAATAATTGTTTACACAATTTAAACCATTTTTTTCTTTTTGTTTTTCTGTCATAATTTCAGGATTTGAGACCGTTACAGGTTTTCTCGTGTGAATAGCAAAAAAAAATCGCAAAGGGTCTAGCCGGATAAGGTAGTCAAATCGGCCTTTGAGTCAATCGGGAAACGAATTGTACCATAATGTTCGGGGGAAAAAATGAGTAAGAACCCTAGATTTTCAGTTCCCAAAAAGAACTAGGGTCCCTATAAACTCTGGTCTAGTGATTTTAGGTTTTTCGACGATATCTCGATCAGCTTTCGAGCTAGAAAAAAAGTTTTTTTTTCATTTTTTAGGGTTTTTTAAGCCCTACAAATTGATGCTATCAAAAAAAATTTTGGCGCAAAATTCAAGTTTTTAGAGCCGTTCGAAAATTTTAAAATTCAATATATCGAAAACAACGACCGACTCATCGCTAGAAAAAATATATGTTATGTATTTTCACTTCAAAAATTTCTCTGAATTTTATCAGATTTTTTAAAGTGGTGGAACGTACTGAAAAAAAATAAAAACTACTAAGAACTCCAGTTTTTTGCTCCTAGCGCTTTGAGGTTATGTTTTAAGATAAGAACGATGGAACCATTAAATTCTGCGGAAACAAATACATCGAAAACATGCATCATACGTGTCAAAATAATGTTCGGTTGACCTTGAATATACATGGAATATGTAGGGACGCCATCGGCCATCTAGGGATTTTCATTGTTCGGTTAATTCATTCAGGCCTAGTTATCGCAATATCTTCAAACATGCGATACATGATTTCGACATATCTTTTTCCGTAGAATCCGATTCTGCCATTATTTTTACCATTGGACATAATCTCAAGGCGCTAGAAGCAAAAAGTCACTGAAAAATTCAGTTTTTTATTCCTGGAGCCTCGAGGTTATGTTCTACGATAGAACCAATGGTACCATCGAATTCTACGGAAAAAAATACATCCGGAACATGCATCACACGTCTCAAAATAATGTTCGGTTTACTTTGAATATACAAGGAATATGTCCCTATATAGGGATGCCGTCGGCCGTCTAGGGATTTTCATTGTTCCGTAGAATCCGATACCGCTGTTATTTTTATCGTTGGGCGTAACGCCACAACGCTAGGAGCGAAAAACCTGTTTTTTCAGTGATTCTTGGCTTTTAGCGGATTTCTGTCCAGTCTATGTCCAGTAGGACTTCTCTAATAAACTCTTCGATGCTTCGAAGCTTCGAAAGGTATTTTTTACTTCATTCTAGAACACCAGAATGCTCGAACTAGTTTTCCTGAATATTTTGTGTCCTAGCGAGATATAAATTTGATAAAACTTACTTTTTCAAACGATTGTTGATGAGTCCTGACGACGGTATTGATCACTACAGGCTATCAATAATTGTTAAAGAGTTTTTTTGTACTTATGGTACGTCAAGAGCAATTTTAACAAATTGGAACCATAGAAATGTGCATTTTATTAATTTCAATTGAATAATGGTCTTCAAGAATTTGTATAACAGCCGAACAATGAAAATCCCTAGACGGCCGACGGCGTCCCTATACAGGGACATATTCCTTGTAGATTTAAGGTCAACCGAACATTATTTTGAGACGTGTGATGCATGTTCTCGATGTATTTTTTTCCGTAGAATTCGATGGTACCATTGGTTTTATCGTAGAACATAACCTCGAGGCTACAGGAGTAAAAAACTGAATTTTTTAGTGACTTTTTGCTTCTAGCGCTTTGAGGTTATGTCCAATGGTAAAAATAATGGCAGAATCGGATTCTACGGAAAAAGATACGTCGAAATCATGTATCGCATGTTTGAAGATATTGCGATAACTAGGCTACGCCTGAACGAATTAACCGAACAATGAAAATCCCTAGATGGCCGATGGCGTCCCTATATATTCCATGTATATTCAAGGTCAACCGAACATTATTTTGACACGTATGATGCATGTTTTCGATGTATTTGTTTCCGCAGAATTTAATGGTTCCATCGTTCTTATCATAAAACATAACCTCAAAGCGATAGGAGCAAAAAACTGGAGTTCTTAGTAGTTTTTATTTTTTTTCAGTACGTTCCACCACTTTAAAAAATCTGAAAAAATTCAGAGAAATTTTTGAAGTGAAAATACATAACATATATTTTTTCTAGCGATGAGTCGGTCGTTGTTTTCGATATATTGAATTTTAAAATTTTCGAACGGCTCTAAAAATTTGAATTTTGCGCCAAAATTTTTTTTGATAGCATCAATTTGTAGGGCTTAAAAAACCCTACAAAATGAAAAAAAAACTTTTTTTCTAGGTCGAAAGCTGATCGAGATATCGTCGAAAAACCTAAAATCACTAGACCAGAGTTTATAGGGACCCTAGTGCGTTTTGGGGACTGAAAATCTAGGGTTCTTACTCATTTTTTCCCCCAAACATTATAGTGCAATTCGTTTCCCGATTGACTCAAAGGCCGATTTGACTACCTTATCCGGCTAGACCCTTTATGTCTAATTATTTCATTTCACTTTACAAGAGTCGTACGATGTGATACCGCCGAGTCGCTAGTCTGTGGTATCACGTCGTACGACTCTCGGAAAAATAAATTAACTGCAAAGTAATTGTTCAATTTGTTTAAACAATTATTTTATAAATAAATTGCGGTAAAATGGGCTCTTAGCCGTGTTGACACCAGGCATAGATTTTATGGGAAAAAAGAACTCAAAAAATTACGGTTTTTAATTTGTTTAAAAAATTTTTATTTGAACAAATTAACTAAACAAATTTTTTCTGCATTTTGTCAAGAGAATGTATTTTTCAATTACTCGTTATCATTTTGCAAGACTGCATTGCCAATTTCTTTGAAATAATTTCGATTATTTCTCCGAGAGTCGTACGACGTGATACCACGGACTCGCGACTCGGTGGTATCACGTCGTACGACTCTTGAAAAGTGGATTAAAATAGTTTGACCTAAATTTGTCATGTTTTGTTGCAATTCACACGAGAAAACCTGTAGCCGTCTCAAATCCTCAAATTATGATAACATAACAAAAAGAAAGAATAACTTAATTTATTTAAACAATTATTTTGTAAATAAATTGTGGAAAAATAGGTTTTTAGTCGTGTTAACACCGGACATGGATTTTACGGGGAAAAAGAACAAAAATAAATGTTGTTTTATTTTGTTTAAACAATTTTTATTTAAAATATTATTAAAAAAATTGTTTGTCCATTTTGTTACGGTAATGCATATTTCAATCTCCTATTATCATTGTACAAGTGTGCATTGCCTGCTTCTCTCAAATTATTTAATTCGCTTCTCTAAGAGTCGTACGACGTGGTACCACCGAGTAGCGAGTATGTGGTATCACGTCGTACGACTCTTGCCAAGTGAAATGAAATAATTTGAAACAAACTCGCGATGCACTCTTGCATCATGATATATCTCGATTAAAATATACACTCTGGTGTAAAAATATAAATAATTTTTTTGTAATTTGTTTACAGAAAAATTGTTTTAACAAATTAAAAAACATTATTTTTTTGTCCTTTATCCCGTAAAATCCGTGATCGACGTCAGCAAGGCCAAGAACTCATTCTTTTCGCAATTTGTTTTAAAAACAAATTGCGAATTGTTTAAACAAATTAAACATTTTTTTTCTTGTTTTTCTATCATAATTTGAGGATTTGAAACCGTTATATGTTTTCCCGCGTGAATTGCAACAAGACATCGCAAATTTATGTCTAATTATTTTATTTCACTTTTCAAGAGTCGTACAACGTGATACCGTCGAGTCGCCAGTCTGTGGTATCACGTCGTACGACTCTTGGAGAAATAATTGAAATTGTTTCATAGAAATTCTCTTGACAAATAACACAAAACATTTTTTCAGGTAATTTGTTTAAATAACAATTGTTTAAACAAATTAAAAACCGCAATTTTTTAAGCTCTTTTTTCCCATAAAATCCATGTCCGGTGTCATCACGGCCAAGAACTCATTTGTCCACAATTTGTTCAAATAATAATTTTTTAAGCAAATTAAACAATTTTTTTAATTTTGCTTGTTTATCATAATTCGAGAATTTGAGATAGTTATAAATATTCCCGTTTGAACGGTAACAAAACATCCCCAATCACTGTGTAATTACTTAATTTATTTTTCCGAGAGCCGTACGACGTGATAGCACCGAGTAGCGAGTCTGCGGTATCCCGTCGTACGACTCTTGCAAAGTGAAATGAAATAATTTAAGACATACAAGCGATGCACTCTTGCACCATAATATATCTACATTGAAATATACACTATAGTGTAAAAATATTAATAATTTTTTTTGGTAATTTGTTTTAGAAAAAATTGTTTAAATAAATTAAAAAAACATTAATTTTTGGTTCTTTTTCCGTAAAATCCGTGATCGACGTCAGTAAGGTCAAGAACTCATTCTTTTAAAAAATAATTCTTCACACAAATTAAACAAATTTTTCCATCTTGATTTTTTCATCGTAATTTGACGATTCGAGATTGCAATATGCATTCTCGTTTGAATTGTACCGAAGCACAGCTAATTTATGTTAAATTATTTCATTTATTTCTGCAAGAGTCGTATTTCATCCACACGTGCAGTTGAATGCGACAAAGAACTCTCAACTGTATCGGATTACATCGGAGCATGATTCATGCAGTCAATAGTATACTTTGTTGACTTATCTTAAGTTTTGACAATATACGTTCCTTCGGGTTATTCAATATTATAAGTCCTTTATTTATCGTCTTGAGTTTATAATCAGTTTTTTTGTTGGAGGATACCGTGTCAATCAAAATAATCGGCCAAAAACAAAGGAAAATATAAGTTCGGCAATTTGTTTAAACAGTAATTGTTTAAATTAAAGAATATTAATTTATTGTACATTTTTCCCGTAAAATCCGTGTCCGACGTCAGCACGGCCAAGAACTCATTTTTTCCACAACTTGTATGAAAAATATTTGTTTAAACAAATTAAACACATTTTTTCATCTTGCATTTCTATTATAATTTGACGATTCGAGACAGAACGCCGAAGAGGCTTGGTAGGCGGTAAAAAAATTTTAGACCTCACCCTATTTGCGGTGTGACGTGGAACTACAAGGTAGTAGTAGAAATAATAATAAAAGAAGTAAGAAGGTAACATCAAAGATTCCAAATCTCACTTCCGTTATTGTTTTTATTTCTACCACTGCACACTATTAGATCTGTAATGTAATGTCGTTGGACAACAAAGTAGTAGTAGTGTAGTTATTACTACTATTTTGAAGAAAGAAATAATACATAAGAAATAAAACGGCGAAAATCAAAACCATGACATTCTTATTCGTATTATTTTTTTCTATTGTACCACTACCACTACTGCTATTATTATGATTATTGTTAATATTATTAATACTACTATTACTATTATTAATTCGTTGATGATGATGATGATTATGATTATTATTATTACACCTAATTCTCTTTTTACACGAATTTTTTGGGAACGTATCTATCGTGTAAAAAGGGAATTAGGTGTATTATTATTACGGTTGTTGTTGTAATTATTATTTTAAACTCGATTTTGATTTTTAATAATAATGATAATAATAATAATCATAATCATCATCATCAACAATGTAATAATAGTAATAATAATATCAGCAATAATCGTAATAATAGCGGTACTGGTATTGGTAATAATAGAAAAAAAAAATAATTCTAATAAGAAAGTCAAGGTTTTCATTTTCGCCGTTGTATTTGTTATGGCTGTTGGATACCCAAAGTGGTTCGCTTACTTCTCTCAAGAGATGCCGCTGATTTCACTCCTGTGTGAGAGAGTAAGATAGAATCGAGTCAGATGGTCGCTTCATAACAAAAGCGGAGAACTCACGATAGAGCTCTCCCCACCACTTCCATTTTTGCGACAAAGAAAGGTGATGCGAAAGAGACAGAGATAGAATATCAGAAAATATACAATGTAGGAAGCTTGTCTTTTCAAAACTTTCTACTGTCGTGAAAAAAGAAGACTTTACTTTTGCATGTGTAGGCTTGCCTTAGATGGTTGATTTGTCTTTATATATGCAAACACATACGTTGACAAATTTTTTTTGATGACTAACTTTTTTTATAATGAATAATTCGCACCAAATTTTCGGACTAGGATGCAGCTTAAAATACCCCTTAAAAAACACTGCTGGTGCAAAAAGTCGAGACAAGTTCATGTATGAAAAGGGATCTGTACAAAAGTTGTGAAATCCAACAACATTAGACAAGCTCGTTTTTTCCATTATGTCAATACGAAGTAATTACAAGATGGAAAGAATTTTTTCTGTTTACGTGATTAGAACCGGTATTGAACTTGTTGGGCCCCGAACAATTCAGATGTTTGAGTATGATGTATAATTATTCATATTATTATTATGTAATCTGATCTTTACTATAGATATTAGATATTTATTGCTTATCGTTTGGGTTCGGGGCCCGACAAGTTCAATACCGGTTCTAATCACGTAAACAGAAAAAATTCTTTCCATTTTGTAATTACTTCGTATTGACATAATGGAAAAAACGAGCTTGTCTAATGTTGTTGGATTTCACGACTTTTGTAGAGATCCCTTTTCATACATGAACTTGTCTCGACTTTTTGCACCAGCAGTGTTTTTTAGAATGAAATATTGGAAATATTCTGGATGTTATATTTTCATAGGAATACTAATTTGATAATAATTGCAGATGTTTTGTTACCGTTACAAAAAGAATGTCTGTAACAATCTCAAATTCTCGAATTACGAGAGTAAAAAAAAGAAAAAAATTGTTTAATTTAAACAATTTTTTTAAAAGTAATTGTGGAAAAATGGATTTTTGGCCGTCTTGGTATTGGACATGGATTTTACGGGAAAAAAAACACAAAAAACATTCATTTTTCACGGGAAAAAAACAAAAAAAGAATGTTTCTTAATTTGTTTAAACAATTTTTGTTTAATTTGTTTTTGAATTTGTTTAAACAAATTAAAAAACATTCATTTTTTCTTTTTTTTCCCGTGAAAAATGAATGTTTTTTGTGTTTTTTTTCCGTGAAATTCATGTCCAATACCAAGACGGCCGAGAATCCACTTTCCCACAATTAGTTTTAAAAAAATTGTTTAAATAAATTAAACAATTTTTTCTTTTTCTTTTACTCTCGTAATTCGAAAATTTGAGATTGTTAGAGACGTTCTCTTTGTAACGGTAGCAAAACATCTACAATTATTATCAAATTGCTATTCCTATAAAAATATAACATCCAGAATATTTCCAATATTTCATTCTCAAAATGTAAAAATCCGAATGTAAAAAGTTTTCGTTCCTATATATTTTAAGCTGCATCCTAGTCCGACAATTTGGTACGAATTATTCATTATAAAAAAAGTTAGTCCCTTCAAATTTGTCAATGTATGTGTTTGCATATATAAACACAAATCAACCATCTAAGGCAAGCCTACACATGCAAAAGTAAAGTCTTCTTTTTTTCATGACAGTAGAAAGATTTGAAAAGACAAGCTTCCTACATTGTATACTTTCCGATATTCTCTCTGTCCCTTTCGCATCACCTTTCTTTGTCGCAAAAATGGAAGTGGTGGGGAGAGCTCTATCATGAGTTCTCTGTTTTTCTTATGAAGCGACCATCTGACTCGATTCTATCTTACTCTCTCACACAGGAGTGGAATCAGCGGCATCCCTTGAGAGAAGTAAGCGAACCACTTTGGGTATCCAACAGCCATAAGAAATAAAACGGCAAAAATGAAAACCTTGAAATTCTTATTAGAAATATTTTTTTCTATTATTACCAATACCAGTACCGCTATTATTACGATTATTGCTGATATTATTATTACTATTATTACTTTGTTGATGATGATTATGATTATTATTATTATTATTATTATTATTATTATTATTAGTTAGTTAGTTATTGTTGTTGTTGTAATTATTACTTTCAATTCAATTCGATTAAAAATCGAATTCGAGTGTAAAGTAATAATTACAAAAACAACAGCCATAATAATAATAATAATAATAATCATAATCATCATCATCATCATCAACAAATGAATAATAGTAATAGAAGTATTAATAATATTAACAATAATCATAATAATAGCGTGGTAGTGTTATAGTGGTAGTGGTAATAATAGAAAAAAATAATACAAATAAGAATCTCAAGGTTTTGATTTTCTTATGTTTTATTTCTTATGTATGATTTCGTTCTTCAAAGCAGTAGTAACCACACTACTACTACTACTATGTTGTCCAACGACAATACATTACAGACCTAGTAGTGTGTAGTGGTAGAAATAAAAATAATAACAGAAGAAAGATTTGGAATGTTTTGATGTTATCCTCTTACTTCTTTTATTATTATTTCTACTACTACTTTATTGTTCAACGTCACATCGTAAGTAAGGTCGGGTCTAAATTTTTTTTTCCGCCTACCGAGCCTCTTTGGCGTTCTATCTCGAATCGTCAAATTACGATAGAAAATGAAGATGAAAAAATGTATTTGGCCGTGCTGAGGTCCGACATGGATTTTACGGGAGAAAAGTATAAAAAATTAATATTTTTCAATTTGTTTAAACAATTACATTTTAAACAAATTACGGAAATAATAGGCATTTGGTCATGTTGACACCGGACATGGATTTTACGGGGAAAAAGAACACAAAAAGTAGATACTTTTCTATTTGTTTAAACAATTTTTGTTTAAGCAAATTAGCAATAAAAAATTATTTATATTGTTACACTAGAGTGTATATTTCGATCTAAATATATCATGGTGGAAGTGTGATTGTTTCTCTCAAATTATTTCATTCCACTTTTCAAGAGTCGTACGACGTGATACCGGCGAGTTGCGAGTCCGTGGTATCACGTTGTACGACGCTCGGAAAAATAAATTAAGTAATTACACAGTCATTGGGGACGTTTTGTTTTCGTTTAAACGGGAATGTCTATAACAATCTCAAATTCTCGAATTATGATAAATAAACGAAAATAAAAAAATGTTTAATTTATTTAAACAATTTTTTTAAAACTAATTGTGGAAAAATGGATTCTTGGCCGTCTTGGTGTTGGACATGAATTTCACGGGAAAAAAAACAAAAAATGAATGTTTTTAATTTGTTTAAACAATTTTTGTTTAAACAATTTGTTTAAACAAATTATGAAAAAAAAATGTTTGATGCATGTTGTCACGAAAATGCATATTTCAATCTTGTATTATCATTGTGCAAGTGTGCAATGCCTGCTTCTCTCAAATTATTTCATTTGTTTCTCCAAGAGTCGTACGACGTGATACCACCGAGTAGCGAGTCTGTGGTATCCCGTCGTACGACTTTTGCAAAGTGAAATGAAATAATTTGAGACAAACAAGGGATGCGCCCTTGCACCATGATATATCTACATTGAAATATACACTCTAGTGTAACAATATAAATCATTTTTTTTGGTAATTTGTTGAAACAAATTAAAAAACATTTATTTTGTGTTCTTTTTCCTCGTAAAATCCATGTCCGGTTTCAACATGACCAAGAAACTATTTTTTCACCGGTTTGATTAAAATGTAATTGTTTAAACAAAATGAAAAATATTAATTTTTTATACTTTTCTCCCGTAAAATCCATGTCGGACTTCAGCACGGCCAAAAACTCATTATTTCCGCAACTTGTATAAAAAATATTTTTTTATTTAAATTAAACACATTTTTTGTGTTAAATTTGTTTAAACAAATATTTTTTTCTATATGTTGCGGAAAAAATGAATTCTTGGTCGTACTGATGTCGGACATGAATTTTACGAGACATTGTACAAAAAATTAATATTTTTAAAATTAAAACAATTACTCTTTAAACAATTACTCTTATGATAGAAAATCAAGAGACTTTACTGTATTAAGACCACTGGGGGGTATACCTCTTGAGCGGTCTAAGAGTTCGATCGCCGAGTTTCATATACTCTTTGATATTTGCCGCCGAGCGTCGAACGTAGACAAGGATAGCGAGTAAAGAAGAGGACGGAGCGAAAACACCGAGGCATGTAAGTGAAACGATGTAATGCAACGATGAAATTTTGTTATTATTAACTTTTTTGTTGTAAAACTTTTACCATCATATTATGGACATTTTTTGTAATTCAAATGAGATAAAACGTTAAGAACCTTATACTTTTTTTGTAAAAAAATGCCTAAAAAGACCAGGAAAATGGATCTAGAATAGAATACTTTCTTAAGGGGGTCATCCCGTGTGGCGGCCGTGATTTTTTCGGATTTTTTCATGATGAAATGAAAAGACACAAATTTTTTGGTATTATTAATATTCCAATACTAGTTTTATAAGAGTTGTGCCGAATTTTTTATTTGAACTGATTGAGTTATTACATACACTATTATTCATAAAGTATTTATACAAAATTACTTTAATATTACCTAAAAATCTTTTTGTTATGGGGGTCATCTCGTGTGGTGGCCGTTTTTTTAAAGATTTTTTTCGGAATTTTTCACGATGAAATAAAAAGACAGAGCTTTCAAATTTTTACTTCATATTTATTGATTCTTCAATTATGTCTCTGAATTTTATTATTCGAAAATATACTTATGATCGTGAGTTATATCGCCCAAAGGGCACCCATGTGAAAAAAACCGTGTCAATGATTCCGGCAGATTGGCTTATCTGAAATAAAAATATAAAATTGCAAGTTGATCTATAAGTGGTTGGCTATCGTCGGAATGAGGATTTTTGAAAAACATCGAAACGCCTTGCGCGTGAAGAACCTAGGCACACTAGACTAACAACTGAACTTGTAAGGTTCAGCTTATAGTTGCACGGACGGACATCGGAGAGGGAGACAATCAGAAAAGAGACACGAGATCTACTTAAACTAATACTGTTTATTTAAAACAAGCTTAACTAAATCTACTAGAAACGGAACGCGTAAAACGCGGGTGAAGCGACAGCGCTCGGGCGCTGTGAACGGCAGATCTTGAACAAGAGCACCGGAGTGCTCGCAATGCAAAGATCGGAGCTGCAGGATGCAGCAAAAACCGAAAAGGGAGGACCGCAAAGAAAGGGCTACTCCCGACAGAGGAGAGAAATCCCGAGAGAGTCCTCGGGAAGTCTCAAACGAAAAGACAGGATGGTGCGGAGTCCGCACCGTAAAGGAAGGAAATACACGAGGTCGCCTCGCGGCTGGATGTAGGTATAGTTCAGGGAACCAGAATGTTAGTGCTGAAAAGCATAGCCGTAGGGGCAACGTCTTGACAGGCTCTCGGCGAGCTGAAGACTGGTCTTTCGGTCGGCGATCTCGGCGAGCTAGACTCGCCGATCCTTCTCCGTCGAAGGTGGGGGCAGCAGCGAGTGGGGACTAGCCCGGAGAAGGAGACTGTCCAGAGAGCCCTGGCTCAGCCCCATCTCCTGGACCGATCTCGAACACGCCTTCTTTTTACAGAGAAAATAGTCCAACAAAAATCATTAAATTTGGAGTCTTAATGTTTAACAGCATGTAAAAAATTTAATTCTCAATGTTTTTAAAAAAGCCATTCGAGCGGTATAACTCACGATCATAGGTATATTTTCGTATAGAGTCAAGTTTTCTGAAGTGGGCCACCAAAAATCAGCATATCGAATTTTCTATTTTTTTGGCGATAATTATTTATACATATGTTAAATGTAATCTCCTAAAAATTTTTTAAAAAATTTTTATTTTTACAAAAGTTATAAACAAATTAGTTTTTAGGCTACTTTTTTTTTAAATTGCGATTATGCAGCGAGTTTTGAATAAAACTTTACCAAAATTTAATGGTAAGTACAACATTCGCAAAAGAATATAATAGTGTAATCAAGCGATTAAAAAAATTTAATTTATTTATAAAAAATTAATTTTGCAATAAACAATTTTATATTTAAGCAACTTCTGGATGAGATAAAACAATATATTTTTTTTATTTAAAAGCTTTAACATTAACCTACTGATATCTGCAAAAAATTTTTGGTAATATTCATAAAAAACAAAGTTATGAATTTATGTCGCGGAGGCACTGCAGGCGCGTCGCGCGCGCGATTTGTCTACTGTATAGTAGACGAAAGCTCGCCAGGCGCGCGCGATTTGTCTACTGTATAGTAGACGAAAGCTCGCCAGGCGCGCGACGCGCCTGCAGTGCCTCCGCGACAATGTTAGAAATTCATAACTTTGTTTCTTATGAATATTACCAAAATTTTTTTGCAGATATCAGTAGCTTAATGTTAAAGCTTTTAAATAAAAAAATATTGTTTTATCTCATCCAGAAGTTGCTTAAATATCAAATTGTTTATTGCAAAATTAATTTTTTATAAATAAATTAAAATTTTTTAATCGCTCGATTACACTATTATATTCTTTTGCTAATGTTGTACTTACCATTAAATTTTGGTAAATTTTTATTCAAAACTCGCTGAATAATCGCAATTTAAAAAAAAATGTAGCCTAAAAACTAATTTGTTTATAACTTTTATAAAAATAACAATTTTTTACAAAAATTTTAGGAGATTACATTTAACATATGTATAAATAATTATCGCCAAAAAAAAAATAAAAAATTCGATAGGCTGCTTTTGGTGGCCCACTTCAGAAAACTTGACTCATAACAAAATTCAGAGACATAATTGAAGAATTAATAAATATGAAGTAAAAAAAGCTTTGTAGCTTTTCATTTCATCATGAAAAATTGCGAAAAAATCACGGCCGCCACACGGGAAGACCCCCTTAAGAAAGTATTCTATTCTAGATCCATTATCCTGGTCTTTTTAGACATTTTTTTACAAAAAAGTATAAGTTTCTCAACGTTTGGTCTCATTTTAATTAGAAAAATGTCCGTAATATGATGGTAAAAGTTTTACAACAAAAAAGTTAGTAATAAAAAAGTTTCATCGTTGCATTACATTGTTTCACCGATATACCTCGGTGTTTTCGCTCCGTCCTCTTCTTTACTCGCTATCCTTGTCTACGTTCGATGCTCGATGGTAAACATTAGAAAATATACGAACTCCACGTTAGTTGCACAAGGTCAGTCCCGACTTTGTACTCCTAACGAGACTTTACTGTATGATGATTCGAGATAGAACGCCGAAGAGGCTCGGAAAGCGGTAAAAAAATTTTAGCCCCGACCTTACCTGCGGTGTGACGTCGAACATTAAAGTAGTAGTAGTAGAAATAATAATAAAAGAAGTAAGGGGGTAGCATCAAAAAATTCCAAATCTCACTTCTGTTACTGTTTTTATTTCTACCACTACGCACTACTAGGTCTGTAACGTATTGTCGTTGGACAACAAAGTAGTAGTACTGTAGTTATTACTACTACTTTGAAGAAAGAAATAATTCATAAGAAATAAAACGGCGGAAATCAAAACCTTGACATTCTTATTAGAATTATTTTTTTCAATTATTACCGCTACCACTACCGCTATTATTATGATTATTGTTGACATAATATAATAACAACATTTATAACAATCACAATAATAATAATAATAATAATAATAATAATAATAATAATAATAATAATTTGTTGAATTCTTAGTTGGTCGATGTGAATAATATTCTTTTATTGTCCTTGGTTATTTTGTTCGGCCAGTAGATATTTATTTATTTATACGTTTCAATCATTTGTGGCTGATCCTCTTCAGTAGTAATTCTTTAGTAAATTGTTTTTGGAAACATACTTCAACATGTAATAATATCGGCTTAATTCAAATTATTTTAAATATCGATCCATATTTTCATTTATTTTGATGAAAACAGATCAGTTATATAATTTTCGACGTGAATATTATTTTATGTAATATTTCGTTATTTTATATTATGTTAATTATATTCGTTCTATGATTACGATTTAGTTGACTTCCGTTTCCGGTTGGAGCTAGAGTGGTTTGAGCGAGTGAAGGCCGGAGTAAGAGTGCAGGGTTGTGGGAGTATAAGAGAGTGTTTAAAAGCGGAGGAGGTTGTGGGAGGAAGAGGTGGAGAAGGAGGGAGGGGAGAGTGGAGTGAAGGTGAAGGAGTGTTGGATAGAGAGGTGAAAAGAGTGAAAGAGGTGAGTGCGTGGAAGTGAGGTTAGGGAGCGAGGGAGCGAAGAATAAGGAAATAGAAAGCGGTGCAGGGTGGAGTGGCATAACGAGGAGAAGTGGAGCAGGGAAAGAAGGGTGGAAAGAGTAGGGTGAGTGTAGGAGAGGGTACAAGGGTGGAAAGTAAAGGGATAAGGGCTGGTAGAGACGAGGGAAGGGAAGGGTAAGGGGAGAAAAGGCGGGAAGGACAGGCGTGAGAAGCAGACGGTGCGACGAGGACGGTAGCGGTAGGAAGGTGAACGAGCAGAGAGGGTCGGTAAAGAAGACAGGAGGGAAATTCAAATTGGTAGAATACAGTAATGGAAGGGAAAGGGGGTAAAGGAGTGGAGGGTGCGGAAAGAGGGAGAGGGAGACCGCCGAACGTGGAGAGGCTGAACAGACGGGGGAGGGAGAGGGCGGAATCGTGCAGTGGGATTGATGAGCTGTGGAAAAGGAAGAGGGAGGCGGAGGAGGAGGAGAAAGCGAGGGAGGAGAAGGAGGCATTCAAAAAGAGCAGGATGTTGAGGAGGTCTCCGACTCCGACGACGGAGGAGAAAGGGGAAGGAGGGGAGGGAGCTTCGATGGGAGACTTGGCTGCTCTGATCAGGGAGGTGGCGGAGACGCTAAGAGCTGAAATGAAGGAGCAGTTTAGAGGGATGAGGGAAGAAATGAGGGAGGACGGGAGGAGAAGGGAGGAGGAGTGGAGGAGGGAAAAGGAGGAGATGTGGCAAAGAATAGAGGAGTTGGAAAAGAAGGCGGAGGGAGGAAGGGGGGTAGGGAAGGAGGCAGGAGAGTATGTAGAGGGAGGAGGGGAATTAAAAAGGTTAGAAGAGAGGGTGAGGGGCATGGAGAGGAAGGCGGAGTGGGCGGATAGAGAGGAGAGGAGGAGGAACGTGGTAATAAGGGGCATGAAGTTGGGGGTGGGGGAGGAGTTAGAAAAGTTAAAGGGGAAATTAGAGGGGTGGGGGATAAAGGGGGAAATAGGAAATGCAAGAAGGGTGGGGGGAAGGGAGGCGGATGCGGTAGTGGTAAGGGTGGGTAATATGGAAATGAAAAGGGAGATAATGAAGAGGAGAAGGGAGATCTGCGGGATTGGAGAAAGGATCGAAGATGATCTAACATGGAAGGAAAGAAAAATGCAATGGAGATTGAGAGAGCTGGCAGGAAGGGTGGAGAGGGAGGGGAAGAGGGTGAGGGTGGGGTACGGGAAGATTTGTATAGAGGGGACATGGTGGAAGTGGGACGAGGAGGAGGAGGTTTTGAAGGACTGGGGAGGAAGGAAGAGGGAGTCGGAGGGATTGGAGAGGGAGGGAAACGAGGTCATGGTAAGGGGGGGAGCGGGGGAGTAAGAAAGGGAGGAGGGAAAAAGGGAAAAGAAAAAAAAGTTAAAGGGGGGGTGAAAATCGCATTTTGGAACGTAGCAGGGGTGGGGAACAAGGACAAAGAGTTCTGGGCAGGTCTAAAGGAGTTTGACGTGGTGGTGGGGATGGAAACGTGGATGGATGAGAAAGGGTGGGAAAGAATTAAGGGGAGGGTGCCATGGGACTACGAGTGGGACATGCAGTGGGCGACGAGGAGAAGCAAGAAGGGTAGGGCGAAGGGAGGGATGATGGTAGGAGTAAGGAAGGGTTTGGAAGGGGTGGAGAAGGGGGAGACAGAGAAGGAGGAGGGAATAATAACGAAAGGTTTTAAGGTCGGGGGGAAGGCTTGGAGAGTGATAGGGGTGTACGTGAATGGGGACATGGAAAGAAAGGTAGAGAAGCTAAGAGAGTGGATGGAAGAGAGGGGGAAAGAGGAGAGGGTGCTGATTGGAGGGGATTTTAATGCGAGAATAGGGGAGTTGGGTGGGAGACTATGGGAGGGAGGGGGGGGAGATGGAAGGAGGTCTAAGGACAAGAAAGTTAACGCGGAGGGAAGGAGGCTGGTGGAGGCCATGGAGGCTGCGGGGTGGGGGGTTCTGAACGGGTGCATGGAAGGCGACGAGGATGGGGTGATGACGTTCACGGGGGGGAGAGGGGAATCGGTGATAGACCTGGTGTTCGCCAGGGAGGGGACAAGGGAGGAGTGTGAGGGGCTGGTGGTCGGGGACAGGATGGACTCAGACCATCACCCATTAATAGTGACGCTAAAAGGAGGGAGGGGAGGAAGGGAGAGACAGAGGGAGTGGAAGAGGCGGAGGGGGAGAGGGAGATGGTCGGAACAGGACAAGGAGGAGTATAGGGTGAGGACAGAGGGGTTTGAGTGTGGAGAAAGTACGGTAGAGGAGGGATGGGTGGGGTTGAAGAAGAGGATAGAGGAGGGAAGAGAAGAGATGGAGAAAGGAAGGGAGGAAGGTGGTAGAGGGGAGAAAAGGAGAGGATGGTGGGATGAGGAGTGTGCAATAAAGAAAAGGGAAGTGAGGAGGAGGCTGAGGGAGTGGAGGAGGGAGAGGGGTGAGGTAGAGGAGTACTACAAGGGGAAAAGGGAGTATAGAGAGTTATGCGAGAGGAAGAAAAAAGAGGAGGAGGAAAGATTTATACAGGAGGTAGGAGCAGTTAGGAACGACGCGGAGGTGTGGGCACTATTGGGGAGAGAAAGGAGGAGTAAAAAGGGAATAAACGAGAGGATTAAGATGGAGGAGTGAAAGGAGTTCTTCATGGCAGGGCTGGGTGGGGTAGACCACAAGGTGGTGCAGGGAAAAGGGGGAGGAAGGAAGGAAGTGCTGGAGGGAATAGGGAGGGAGGAATTTGGGGGAGTGTTGAACAAGCTAAAAGAAGGGAAGGCGGCAGGGGGAGATGGGATAGGAAACGAGGAGTGGAGGTTTGGTGGGCGGGGGGTGAGGGAGGGGGGATGGAGGATTTGTAACAAGGTTTGGGAGGAGGGTGGGTGGTTAGAGGAATGGAAAGAGGGTGTCATAGTGCCGGTGCTGAAGAAGGGGGGAGGGAAGAAAGTAGACGATTATAGGGGGGTAACACTGATGCCGACTTTATACAAGGCGTATGCAACGGTGTTGACCAGAAGGCTGGAAAAAGAGGTGGAGGAGAAAGGGATTCTGGGGGAGTGGCAGGCGGGGTTCAGGAGAGGCATGGGCACTATGGACCACATTTACACCCTGAACTACATAGTGGGCAAAGAGCTGGAGAGGGTAAGGGGGAAGGTGGTAGCGCTTTTCTTGGATTTGAAGGGGGCTTTTGATGCGGTGTGTAGGGAGAGTTTGTGTGAAACGATGAGGAAGAGGGACATAAGGGAGGGGCTAGTGGAAAGGGTGGAGGAGGTGTATAGGGAGGTGAAAAGTAGAGTGAGGGTGGGGGAGAAGACGAGTGAGGTGTTTTGGACGGCAAGGGGGGTGAGACAGGGGTGTCCTCTAAGTCCGATACTATTTAATATATTTATATCGGAAGGGTAGGAGGGGAGAGGGTTAGAGCCTTGGCATATGCGGACGACATCGTGATACTGGCGGAGGGGGAGGAGGACATGAGGGTGGTGATGGCAGAACTAGAGGGATATTTCGAGGGGAAAGGGTTAAAGGTAAATACAGGTAAGACGAAAATGATGAGGTTTAGGAAGGGCGGGGGGAGAGAAAAGAAGGTGATTTGGAAATGGGCAAGGGAGGAGATAGAGGAGGTGAAGGTGTTTAAATACTTGGGGTACGTTTTTAAGAGGAACGGGGGGCAGGAAGAGCACGTAAAGGATAGGGTGGCAAGGGCGGGGGGAGTGATGAGGCAGGTATGGAGTCTGGGGAAAAGGAAATTTGGGAGGAACTGGGAGAGGAGGTTGTGGCTCTTTGACGTTCTAGTGTGGACGGTGTTGAGCTATGGGGTGGAGGTGTGGGGATGGAAGGAGAGGAGGGAGGTTGAGGCGCTAGGGGAAAGGTATTTAAGGTGGGTCCTAGGGGTGGGGTGGAGAACGCCGGGATACATGGTCAGGGAGGAGTTGAAAAGGGAGAAATTGAGGACGAGAGCGGGTAGAAGGGCGTGGGGTTTCGAAGAGCGGTTAAGGGAGGGGAAGGGGAACGAGTGGGCAAGGAAGTGCTGGGAAGAGGTAAGGGTAGGGGAGGGAAGGGAAAGGAAGTGGGAGAGGGAGAGGGAGGAATTTTTTAGGGCAAGGGGAAGGGGGGCGTTAGAGAGGGGAAGGGGAGGGTACGAGGAGTTGGAAAAGGAGGACGTGAGGAGACAGATAAGGGAGAGGGAGGAGAGGATAAGGGAGTCCAGTTATAATAGGTGGTTTAAGATGGTGGTGGCAGAGGGGATTCCGGAGTACTTGAAGAAAGGTTGGGGGGAGGAAAGGTGGGGAAGGGTGGCAAGGTTTAGGCTGGGAGGGGAGATGAAGGAGGGACGATACTGGGAGAAGGAGGAGGACAGAGTTTGCAGGATATGCGGAGGGGAGGAAGAGGGGTGGGAACATGTGCTGGAGAGATGCAGGGGGGGTGGGGAGGGGGGGAGAAGCATAGGGGAGAGAGCGAGGGAAATATTGGGAGAGGGAGGGGAGGGGGAGGAATGGATGAGGTGGTTGGAAGAGGAAAGGAAGAGGAGCGAGTGTGGAGAAGGGGAGTGGGAGTGAGTGGAGGGGAGGGGGAGGGGTGAGAATGGAGATGGGCGTGGAAGGGAGTGGTGTGAGTGTAAGGAAGGAGATTGTATGTGGAGGCATACACCGGAAGCGGAGGCCCAGGCGGCGGCGTTCTCTCTCTCTCTCGCGCTTGCGTTTAGTTTTAAGACGTTAGTTTAAGTTCTAGGTTAAGATAGACGTAAGACTGTATTGTAAGACATTGTAAGATGAAGTAGCGGAAGGTAACCCGGAAGGGAAATAAACATACATACATTACGATTTAGTTGGATTACGTTTTCTAAGAATTAATGTATGCCTAGTAAAGGTTCTGGTATTTTTAAAAAATTTGTTTTCTTTTTTTTTCTATTATTTTGATGAAAATTGAAAATTGTAATACCAGAACCTTTACTAGGCATACATTAATTCATCGAAAATGTAATCCAACTAAATCGTAATCATAGAAAGAATATAATTAACATAATACAAAATAATGAACTATTACATAAAATAATATTCACGTCGAAAATTAAATTACTGATCTGTTTTTATTAAAATAAATAAAAATATGGATCAATATTTAATATAATTTGAATTACGCCGATATTATTATATGTTGAAGTATGTTTCCAAAAACAATTTACTAAAGAACTACTACTGAAGGATCAGCCACCAATGATTGGAACGTATAAATAAATAAATAAATATCTACTGGCCGAACAAAATAACCAAAGACAATAAAATAATAAGAATAATAATAATCATAATCATAATCATCATCATGTTCAACAAATTAATAATAGTAACAATAGTAATAATAGTAATAATAATATCGACAATAATCATAATAATAGCGGTAGTGGTAGTGGTTATAATAGAAAAAAATAATACAAATAAGAATGTCAAGGTTTTGATTTTCGCCGTTTTATTTCTTATGTATTATTTCTTTTTTCAAAGTAGCAGTAATAACTACACTACTTCTACTTTGTTGTCCAACGACAAATCACAGACCTAGTAGTGTGTAGTGGTAGAAATAAAAACAATAACAGAAGTGAGATTTGAAATGTTTTGATTATACCCTCTTACTTCTTTTATTATTATTTATCTGTGTCAACTGTGGTGGCGAAGAATAAATATATCATTATTTATACATTTTTCAAACGAATTTTTGTAATAAATTGGTCATTTTTCATTATTCTAGTATTTTATTTTACTCCGAAATGAACCCTCTTCAGATGTCAAAGTAAATACCTTTTTTGAAACGCCCACTATGGAGCTATTTTTTCCCATATACTATGACATCTCAAGAGTATCACCCCGAAATTTTATGAAAAAATATTTAAAATTGCCAGAGTTATGAATTTTTTCAAATATAAAATGGTATTTTTTACGGATTGCCTCCTTCCTGATTTTTTTTCGCCATTTTGAACATTTGATAAAAATTTTTTGCAATGATATTCTCTTCTAAAAGGCTCAAACTAATATCCTGAATTTTTATGAGTCGCTCGGAATGACATTGGCAAATTCGCTCAAATTATTTCATTACTTTCTCCAAGAGTCGTACGACGTGATACCACCGAGACGTGAATTTGTGGTATCTTGTCGTACGACTCTTGGAGAAGTATATGAAATAATTTCATAGAAGTTGTCGATGCTTTGTTGCAGTTTAAATGAGAATGCATAATGTAATCTGGAATTGAAGCTTCTTCTAAGGGTAAAATAAATATCATGTTTAGAGGAAAATTCGTATTGAATTTATATTCCCGCGCTCGACATAGCACCTTACCCAGTCTAGTATTGTCTTCTAATCCGAGTGCGCATGCGTCCGCACGCGCAAGCTAGTATATTTGAACAGTATCTATAAACAAAGCGGTCAACCGTAATCATTTGGTGAATAGCGTCATTCGAAGCACCAGCGCGATGAATACCAGAAGTAAGTATTACATTCCTAAAGAAATATATATATATTGAGACGTTTCGCGTTACGTCACGATTTATTTCTCCCACTCTCGTTGTGGTCGTGCGTGCGAATTAGTCTAAAAATAAGGTTCGTGTACTGGACGGGTAAAGTAGAGCGAGTAACTTAGGATTTTTAGTCGATAACGAGTGTTAACTTCTTTATCGGTGAAGACTTAATACTAAAGTGTGAGATTGAGTATCAGTGTGGGAATAGGTAAAATTTTATTACATAAAATTGCCTTCTCCTTTAAATTTGAATAAAAGTAAAAAATAGAAATTAATAGGAAGTCCGTAAGATGACTTCCGGTTTTCTTTGATATATTTTCCCTCACCTCTTGCCGTGCTGGGAGCCCCGTAAGAGAGTTTGGGATCCCTAGGGATAGGGATGTTAGAAGGAAATCAGGTTCCTCTAGAAATCGAAGGGGCTAGGCGTAGTGCTAGGAGCCTTCGATCTCTTAAATCCTCTACGAGGGGCTAGGCGTAGTGCTAGGAGCCTCGCAGAAGAACCGAGTATCCCTAATTTTAGGGATTAGGAAATTGGAGATAGGAACTAGGTTCCTCTGGCAATCGAAGGGGCTAGGCGTAGTGCTAGGAGCCTTCGATTCCCTTTAATCCTCTACGAGGGGCTAGGCGTAGTGCTAGGAGCCTCGCAGAAGACTTGAGAATCCTTAGTTTTTAAGGATAAGATAGGAACTAGGTCCCTCTCAGAAACAGAAGGGGCTAGGCGTAGTGCTAGGAGCCTTCTGTCTCTTAAATCCTTTACGAGGGGCTAGGCGTAGTGCTAGGAGCCTCGCAAAGGAATCGAGATTTCCCAAGTACAGGATAATGATCCAGGAATGGAGATTACCAGGACTTTGGGAAGGTTTGAATTCCTTAAAGGGGCTGGCTTTTACACCAGACCCTCGAAAGAATCTCGAGTGAGATGTAATTCTGTATCGTTGAGATCACAGAATCAATCTGAGGATCTTGTCGATTTTTCCTCCTTTTATACTCTTTTCAGAGCGTGCGGAAAGCGCTATTTTCCCTTTCCATCGGTCTCTTTGCCGTGATTGGTTTTTCCTGACGGCGTTGGCTCGTTTGAATCTCGCACGTTTCGTGTCTCATTGGAGCATTTCAAACGGCGCACCGTCAGTCGCGCAATCCGCGCCTGCTATAGGCTGCTCAAGAGTTTCAAGGGGCAGTTAGACACGCCCTCAATTGATTCCGTATCATGATTCTCGGTTAACGAATTTTTCGCTTAACCGATATCATAACGACTTTTTCTCTTATCGTCGTAACGATTTTTCTGCTTATCGTTGTACCGACTTTATTTCTTAATTCAAATTTAAATTTTGAATCTAGTTCTCTCAGACAGCACAGGCGCTGCTGTAACAAGGACAGCCATCTTGCCTGACGTTGCATCATCGAGTATCAAAGGTAAAAAAGATAGCGTATGCAATCTACAAAGTGCAAGGTGCATAGTGAATGCAGTTCTGTGCTTTCTTTAAAGAATAAAAGACCTGTGCTTTTTTTAATTGGATAATTCGTGCTTTCTTTGAGGTATTTTTATTTAATTAATACTTATTTTTAATATTAATTTTTATAAAAGGACTTTTCTTTTGCCTCAAAACAGTATGTTCTGTTTTGAGGTTATGTCTTTTTGTTTCGACACTGATTCTTTGAAATCCTTCATAGGATCAGTGTTATTAATTAATTTTTACTGTGAAAAATGTCTAATGAGCTCATTATGTGAGCTCATTATTATAATTTGCATGCAGATTCCTCATCTGGTGAGTTGAATCTGCAGCTTTGTTCGCCTCAGAACGGCATCCGTTTTGAGGTTATAGAACTTTACAATTATAGTTGTTTTAATTTTAATTGTTTCTCAATCTTAAATGTTTTAGATTAGTTGGATCATAAACAATCCAACCAATCAATGTAGTTCCGGTGAATGAATTGATGTCAATCACTCAACTCATTCACCTGTGATCGACTCGACTCATCGAGTGAGTCGAATCCTCTATTTTATTTTCCTCGGATCAGGTGCATCTCGAGGTTATTTTACTTACTTCAATCATCATGGATCTTTAGATCAATGATGATCGAAGCTTAAAGATGTTCATTATCTCAATTTATTTATTTAGTATTGGTTCGACCCATCGAGCGAGTCGAACCCTCTATCATGCTTTCCTCGGATCGGGTTGTACCTCCGTCTCGAGGCTATTTTCTTGTTCAATCATCATGGACTTTCTTATCAATGATGATTGAACTTCAAATAATATTTCAAAATTATCATTATTATAATTATTAACGTTTCAGCAAGTTGGACTTGCCGGAACGTTACAATATATATATACAGTGACTAACGAAAGTATTTGAACACTTGTATAACATACTTATTATAATTAATAAAGATTTTCATGATAAGTGTTCAAATACTTTCGTGAGTCACTGTATATATATATATATATATATATATATATATATATATATACATAACATCTTATTACAAAATTGTATATATTACTGTAATAATTATATAGTTGAAAATATATTAATTCTGTATTTCGGGCGGCGGGTACAGCAACAGAGTTGCAGCTCACTGAAAGAAACGTAAGTAATGCATAGAATCTTGACAAAAACGGAAATTGCTACGTTTTGTAGTTTGCTTGAATTGACAAATGAAATTGTTACATAGTTTTTATTATTGTTCGTAAATTTACTACAAATCAAGGATTTCGTCGTCCTCGATCTGCTGCAATCTTATGAATGTAAGTAATAAGCAGTTTAACACATTTTCATTTGTATACTTGAACATATTCTAAAAGGTAAAAAAAGATTTCAGATAATGTTTTATTCTAATTGTGTGTATTTAATAAACTATATGCTTTTTACATTATTCAGTGTGCATGATATAAAATATTGTAATACACTGTTACTTTTTTTATATATTCTGAAAAAAGTTCCTTTTCTTTACATCCTAGACGTTAATTTTCGCTAGGTAAATCGATTTTGGAATCGTAAAAGAAAATTTATGGAACAATTTTATACATATTTTCATACTCAGATAATTTAGGCGCTGCTGTACTAGGGACAGCCAATCAAGCCTGTTTATCCATCATCGAGCATGGTGTTAGAAAATGGCTGATTGTTTATTGTTAGTAATAACTCACAACCTTTGTTATGAGCTGTTTTTTTATTGAAATATAGTTTTAATATTAAGTGAAGTGGATGTGATGGGAGTGATTTCCTTCAAGAGGGCCTGGCGCAATGCTGGGGGCTCTTGAAGGAGGGTTTTTTGAAAAAGAGGAACGTTTGAGGGATTGGTAGGATCCCGGAACGTTACAATATATATTGTTAATATAGCGTTTAAAACACACTACGATATTCGCTTAATTACGTTATGCATTGAAACGCACATATACGTTCATAGCACTAGTATATAATAATAGCTGGGAACGCGTACGAAATATTCTAAAAAATCATAAAAACATATTGTAAAACCATTTTCAAAATCTTCTAATTTTGGTGTTGCAATATAAAAGAAAACAAAGGAACGTGAGACAAAGGCGAGGCGTTATTGACGCAATCACGATACGGTTCGCACTTGTCCACACTCGGGCGTTCCCCCACTTTCGACCCTCCCGCTCGACGTCGTTATAAGCCGTGGAGCTGGACGGTCCCAGTCAGTTGGCAGTTATAAGCAGCGAGTCACCGAGAACAGACGCATCAGTTGCTCAGTAAGTGGCGGTCGGACGCGATTCCGTCGGGTTGAATTTCTCAGGGTTTACCATCTAAAATTAAAATCAAGTGTGCGTGTTAACACTATTGTAAAGATTCAGTTCTAATAAAACAATAAAACCAAGGGAAGAGAATACCTTCTTTCGAAAACCACCTTAACGAAGCCCCGTTCAGAGAAGGAAGCCAGGACCGGAAATCGGAAGCCACTTCCCACGGCCGAACCAGCGTAAAGGTAAGCACCAAACTCAATTAATAAGGGATTTGGCATATCGAGGAGTTCCCCGACGGGTGAAGGCGATGCGTCTGCATCACTGCGGCTGCCCAACTCGAATCAATCTTTCTTTACTTTTATCTTTATTTCTTTGTTTAATTCCAACTTGACGCCGACCCATCGATTTCCTGCGAGTGTTTTACTTTTATTATAACCATTCAGAGTAGTTTCCTCATTTTGTAAATAGTTCTCTATCGAATTTTGATCAACGTTTAGTAGCGTTTCATAAACGTTTTGGTAACGTTCAGCTGACGTTTTAGGTACGTTTCCCTACGTTTTGGTAGCGTTTTGCTAGCGTTTCAGGTACGATTCCCTTACGTTTTAGCAACGTTTAACCTGCGTTTTACATACGTTTTCCTTACATTTTAGCAGCGTTTAACCGACGTTCTACATACAATTTCTGTGCGTTTCAGCGGCGATTCGCCAGCGTTTCACCTACGTTTTCCGAACGTTTTGGCAACGTTTTCCCAACGTTTCATATACCTTTCCCTTCGCCTCGTTACATTATTTTCTTTTTTTTTTCTGTAGACAAATTAATGTAAATAGTGATTATACTCCCCTTCACGAGATTCTCATGTTCATTTAAATTAGTTCTATGATATCCATTTCATACAGTGTAACTAACATTCGTGAATGAACGTTTTCCTTATTTCTTTTGGAATCGAGTGTTTGAAAACTACTGTTTCCCAGTACCAAATCTTGAGTGATTGAATTGAGGCGTTCGAACACTGCTGTTTCCCAGCACCGAACCCCTCGTCGAACACTCAATCGATTTGTACCCTACTGTGTCATAGTACCAAACCCTTAGTTCCTAAAATCACTTTCCGTTCTCGGTTACGGATGCGACTTACTCTCGTTCCTCTGAGACGCGCAATGATTCTAGTTGTACCTTTTCCTTGAACGAATGATTTGTCATTGCTCGTTTGAAATCAAGTGTTTGTAACTACTGTTTAGTACCAAACCCTGGATAGTTGGTCGGGCAGTTCGAACATTACTGTTCTGCAGTACCGAACTCCTCCACCCGCATCCACCGGTTTGCACCCTACTGCCTGACAGTACCAAACACTGGGATTTGTGCGCCAGCTTCGTTCTCGGTTACGGATGCGACTTACGCTTGTTCCTCTGAAACGCGGAGTGATTCTAGTTGCACCTTTTCCTTGAACGAATGATTTGTCATTGCTCGTTTGAAATCAAGTGTTTGTAACTACTGTTCAGTACCAAACCCTGGATAGTTGGTCGGGCAGTTCGAACATTACAGTTCTGCAGTACCGAACTCCTCCACCCGCATCCACCGGTTTGCACCCTACTGCCTGACAGTACCAAACACTGGGATTTGTGCGCCAGCTTCGTTCTCGGTTACGGATGCGACTTGGTTCGTTCCTCTGAGACGCGGAGCGGTCCCAAACGATATTTAAATGAATGAAAGGTCTGAAACTACTGTTCCGCAGTACCAGACCCCTTTGGAGGAATCGGGTAATTTGTAAACTACTGTCCCGAGTGGTCAGTACCAAATTCCCCGGTGTTCCCAAGGGCATTTGCGAAAGAACCTTTCTGCTTTTTTCTTTTATTTACCAGTGTAATTTGTAAACTGCTACCCGGTACCAAACCCTGGACAGCCGGTCGAGGGATTCGAACATTAATGTCCTCCAGTACCGAATCCTCGACAGACATCCTAATCGGTTTGCAAACTACCGTGGCGGCACCAAATTACACATTTCGGGAATCGTTGCTCCGGTCAAGAGCTAGCGATTCTCTCGTAAACGCATAACTTACTAATTTGTTCTCTGTACGATTTCATACAATTTCACGAATAAACAAACGTTTCTTATACTATATCCTAATATATATATGTATACACGTATCTTTATTAGTAGGTAGTACCTTCCTCGTTAGATCCTCCTTAACATCCAAACCCCAATCTAGTCTTCGAAAGGGGCGCCCCCGGTAAAGGCCTTAAGCGCTAGGCTTGACCAAAAAGGCCCCACCTCCTCGTTTCTTTTTCTTTGGATTCTCTGTAGGAGCTCCTCGATTTCGGCATATCCTAAAACCCATCCTGACAGATAGCTTTGGGATTTCCGTTCCATCATTGTCGTTCCGCGTCGCGCTCTTCTCTTCCCAGAGGTGCGGACATACGCGAACTCCGAGGGAGGGAATCGACAGGATCCTTGTGTAGCCGTTTTCGTCTCTTTCTTTCTTGTTCTTTGTTGCGATTATCCCCAGTCTGGAGACGTTCCAGCGAATTTCTTTGCGTCCGGAGATCGTTCCGAGGACGTAACAGCTACCGCATTTTGGTGTCAGAAGTGGGATTTGCTTCCCCGACACCTCTTGCGTTCATCTCCGGAAACTGTCTCGCGTTGTAAGCTTGGGTCGTTTTTTTTGAAGTCATCCTGGAGACGTTCCAGCCCATTTCTTTCCGTCCGGAGATCGTTCTGAGGACGTAACAGCTACCGCATTTTGGTGTCAGAAGTGGGATACTTTTCGAAGATTGTTGGGTAAAATTAAGGATCAATCAATCGAATCGCACCAAGAAGGGGACTGCGTCCTCGCCATTCGCTTATCTGTACATATATATATATCTTGATTAATTCTGCCTTATTCTTACAGGAATCTTGTAAATATCGCATTGATTGCTTGTAAATAACGTTATTTTTCCTGTGAAAGGTTTTCTTTAGAAAGAGTTCATCATGCATCGAACTAGGGGTAATTTTCCTAGGGGTAATTTCTCGCGTAGAATCGATTGCGCGGGTGCCCGGGTTCCAAATCTCAAGCGGAGCAGAGTTAAAGTGGATCTCTTGAAAAATGAAATTAGGGCCAAAAGTACCTTTTGCGTTCGAATATCGAGGATTTTGACAATGCCATCGTGTTCCTCGTGAAAAAATACATCGGATAGGGCCTTTGGGAAACGCCAAAAAAGCTTACCCGTCGCGGGAGATTCGACCATAGGAAATCCGATTTTTGGCGTGCCGTGGCCTATGGCCCCGGCTGCCCCAGATTGTCCCAATAGAACTATTCTATAGATATTTCGACAAGACCGTTCCTAGGGGTAATTTTTCGCGTAGAATCGATTGCGCGGGTGCTCGGGTTCCAAATCTCAAGCGGAGCGGAGTAAAAGTGGATCTCTTGAAAAATGAAATTAGGGCCAAAAGTACCTTTTGCGTTCGAATATCGAGGATTTTGACATTGCCATCGTGTTCCTCGTGAAAAAATACATCGGATAGGGCCTTTGGGAAACGCCAAAAAAGCTTACCCGTCGCGGGAGATTCGACCATAGGAAATCCGACTTTTGGCGTGCCGTGGCCTATGGCCCCGGCTGCCCCAGATTGTCCCAATAGAACTATTCTATAGATATTTCGACAAGACCGTTCCTAGGGGTAATTTTTCGCGTAGAATCGATTGCGCGGGTGCCCGGGTTCCAAATCTCAAGCGGAGCAGAGTTAAAGTGGATCTCTTGAAAAATGAAATTAGGGGCAAAAGTACCTTTTGCGTTCGAATATCGACGATTTTGACAATGCCATCGTGTTCCTCGTGAAAAAATACATCGGATAGGGCCTTTGGGAAACGCCAAAAAAGCTTACCCGTCGCGGGAGATTCGACCATAGGAAATCCGATTTTTGGCGTGCCGTGGCCTATGGCTCCGGCTGCCCCAGATTGTCCCAATAGAACTATTCTATAGATATTTCGACAAGACCGTTCCTAGGGGTAATTTTTCGCGTAGAATCGATTGCGCGGGTGCCCGGGTTCCAAATCTCAAGCGGAGCAGAGTTAAAGTGGATCTCTTGAAAAATGAAATTAGGGGCAAAAGTACCTTTTGCGTTCGAATATCGAGGATTTTGACAATGCCATCGTGTTCCTCGTGAAAAAATACATCGGATAGGGCCTTTGGGAAACGCCAAAAAAGCTTACCCGTCGCGGGAGATTCGACCATAGGAAATCCGATTTTTGGCGTGCCGTGGCCTATGGCTCCGGCTGCCCCAGATTGTCCCAATAGAACTATTCTATAGATATTTCGACAAGACCGTTCCTAGGGGTAATTTTTCGCGTAGAATCGATTGCGCGGGTGCCCGGGTTCCAAATCTCAAGCGGAGCAGAGTTAAAGTGGATCTCTTGAAAAATGAAATTAGGGCCAAAAGTACCTTTTGCGTTCGAATATCGAGGATTTTGACAATGCCATCGTGTTCCTCGTGAAAAAATACATCGGATAGGGCCTTTGGGAAAAGCCAAAAAAGCTTACCCGTCGCGGGAGATTCGACCATAGGAAATCCGATTTTTGGCGTGCCGTGGCCTATGGCCCCGGCTGCCCCAGATTGTCCCAATAGAACTATTTTATAGATATTTCGACAAGACCTTTCCTAGGGGTAATTTTTCGCGTAGAATCGATTGCGCGGGTGCCCGGGTTCCAAATCTCAAGCGGAGCAGAGTTAAAGTGGATCTCTTGAAAAATGAAATTAGGGCCAAAAGTACCTTTTGCGTTCGAATATCGAGGATTTTGACAATGCCATCGTGTTCCTCGTGAAAAAATACATCGGATAGGGCCTTTGGGAAACGCCAAAAAAGCTTACCCGTCGCGGGAGATTCGACCATAGGAAATCCGATTTTTGGCGTGCCGTGGCCTATGGCCCCGGCTGCCCCAGATTGTCCCAATAGAACTATTCTATAGATATTTCGACAAGACCGTTCCTAGGGGTAATTTTTCGCGTAGAATCGATTGCGCGGGTGCCCGGGTTCCAAATCTCAAGCGGAGCAGAGTTAAAGTGGATCTCTTGAAAAATGAAATTAGGGGCAAAAGTACCTTTTGCGTTCGAATATCGAGGATTTTGACAATGCCATCGTGTTCCTCGTGAAAAAATACATCGGATAGGGCCTTTGGGAAACGCCAAAAAAGCTTACCCGTCGCGGGAGATTCGACCATAGGAAATCCGATTTTTGGCGTGCCGTGGCCTATGGCTCCGGCTGCCCCAGATTGTCCCAATAGAACTATTCTATAGATATTTCGACAAGACCGTTCCTAGGGGTAATTTTTCGCGTAGAATCGATTGCGCGGGTGCCCGGGTTCCAAATCTCAAGCGGAGCAGAGTTAAAGTGGATCTCTTGAAAAATGAAATTAGGGCCAAAAGTACCTTTTGCGTTCGAATATCGAGGATTTTGACAATGCCATCGTGTTCCTCGTGAAAAAATACATCGGATAGGGCCTTTGGGAAAAGCCAAAAAAGCTTACCCGTCGCGGGAGATTCGACCATAGGAAATCCGATTTTTGGCGTGCCGTGGCCTATGGCCCCGGCTGCCCCAGATTGTCCCAATAGAACTATTTTATAGATATTTCGACAAGACCTTTCCTAGGGGTAATTTTTCGCGTAGAATCGATTGCGCGGGTGCCCGGGTTCCAAATCTCAAGCGGAGCAGAGTTAAAGTGGATCTCTTGAAAAATGAAATTAGGGCCAAAAGTACCTTTTGCGTTCGAATATCGAGGATTTTGACAATGCCATCGTGTTCCTCGTGAAAAAATACATCGGATAGGGCCTTTGGGAAACGCCAAAAAAGCTTACCCGTCGCGGGAGATTCGACCATAGGAAATCCGATTTTTGGCGTGCCGTGGCCTATGGCCCCGGCTGCCCCAGATTGTCCCAATAGAACTATTCTATAGATATTTCGACAAGACCGTTCCTAGGGGTAATTTTTCGCGTAGAATCGATTGCGCGGGTGCCCGGGTTCCAAATCTCAAGCGGAGCAGAGTTAAAGTGGATCTCTTGAAAAATGAAATTAGGGGCAAAAGTACCTTTTGCGTTCGAATATCGAGGATTTTGACAATGCCATCGTGTTCCTCGTGAAAAAATACATCGGATAGGGCCTTTGGGAAACGCCAAAAAAGCTTACCCGTCGCGGGAGATTCGACCATAGGAAATCCGATTTTTGGCGTGCCGTGGCCTATGGCTCCGGCTGCCCCAGATTGTCCCAATAGAACTATTCTATAGATATTTCGACAAGACCGTTCCTAGGGGTAATTTTTCGCGTAGAATCGATTGCGCGGGTGCTCGGGTTCCAAATCTCAAGCGGAGCGGAGTAAAAGTGGATCTCTTGAAAAATGAAATTAGGGCCAAAAGTACCTTTTGCGTTCGAATATCGAGGATTTTGACATTGCCATCGTGTTCCTCGTGAAAAAATACATCGGATAGGGCCTTTGGGAAACGCCAAAAAAGCTTACCCGTCGCGGGAGATTCGACCATAGGAAATCCGACTTTTGGCGTGCCGTGGCCTATGGCCCCGGCTGCCCCAGATTGTCCCAATAGAACTATTCTATAGATATTTCGACAAGACCGTTCCTAGGGGTAATTTTTCGCGTAGAATCGATTGCGCGGGTGCCCGGGTTCCAAATCTCAAGCGGAGCAGAGTTAAAGTGGATCTCTTGAAAAATGAAATTAGGGGCAAAAGTACCTTTTGCGTTCGAATATCGACGATTTTGACAATGCCATCGTGTTCCTCGTGAAAAAATACATCGGATAGGGCCTTTGGGAAACGCCAAAAAAGCTTACCCGTCGCGGGAGATTCGACCATAGGAAATCCGATTTTTGGCGTGCCGTGGCCTATGGCTCCGGCTGCCCCAGATTGTCCCAATAGAACTATTCTATAGATATTTCGACAAGACCGTTCCTAGGGGTAATTTTTCGCGTAGAATCGATTGCGCGGGTGCCCGGGTTCCAAATCTCAAGCGGAGCAGAGTTAAAGTGGATCTCTTGAAAAATGAAATTAGGGGCAAAAGTACCTTTTGCGTTCGAATATCGAGGATTTTGACAATGCCATCGTGTTCCTCGTGAAAAAATACATCGGATAGGGCCTTTGGGAAACGCCAAAAAAGCTTACCCGTCGCGGGAGATTCGACCATAGGAAATCCGATTTTTGGCGTGCCGTGGCCTATGGCTCCGGCTGCCCCAGATTGTCCCAATAGAACTATTCTATAGATATTTCGACAAGACCGTTCCTAGGGGTAATTTTTCGCGTAGAATCGATTGCGCGGGTGCCCGGGTTCCAAATCTCAAGCGGAGCAGAGTTAAAGTGGATCTCTTGAAAAATGAAATTAGGGCCAAAAGTACCTTTTGCGTTCGAATATCGAGGATTTTGACAATGCCATCGTGTTCCTCGTGAAAAAATACATCGGATAGGGCCTTTGGGAAAAGCCAAAAAAGCTTACCCGTCGCGGGAGATTCGACCATAGGAAATCCGATTTTTGGCGTGCCGTGGCCTATGGCCCCGGCTGCCCCAGATTGTCCCAATAGAACTATTTTATAGATATTTCGACAAGACCTTTCCTAGGGGTAATTTTTCGCGTAGAATCGATTGCGCGGGTGCCCGGGTTCCAAATCTCAAGCGGAGCAGAGTTAAAGTGGATCTCTTGAAAAATGAAATTAGGGCCAAAAGTACCTTTTGCGTTCGAATATCGAGGATTTTGACAATGCCATCGTGTTCCTCGTGAAAAAATACATCGGATAGGGCCTTTGGGAAACGCCAAAAAAGCTTACCCGTCGCGGGAGATTCGACCATAGGAAATCCGATTTTTGGCGTGCCGTGGCCTATGGCCCCGGCTGCCCCAGATTGTCCCAATAGAACTATTCTATAGATATTTCGACAAGACCGTTCCTAGGGGTAATTTTTCGCGTAGAATCGATTGCGCGGGTGCCCGGGTTCCAAATCTCAAGCGGAGCAGAGTTAAAGTGGATCTCTTGAAAAATGAAATTAGGGGCAAAAGTACCTTTTGCGTTCGAATATCGACGATTTTGACAATGCCATCGTGTTCCTCGTGAAAAAATACATCGGATAGGGCCTTTGGGAAACGCCAAAAAAGCTTACCCGTCGCGGGAGATTCGACCATAGGAAATTCGATTTTTGGCGTGCCGTGGCCTATGGCCCCGGCTGCCCCAGATTGTCCCAATAGAACTATTCTATAGATATTTCGACAAGACCGTTCCTAGGGGTAATTTTTCGCGTAGAATCGATTGCGCGGGTGCCCGGGTTCCAAATCTCAAGCGGAGCAGAGTTAAAGTGGATCTCTTGAAAAATGAAATTAGGGGCAAAAGTACCTTTTGCGTTCGAATATCGAGGATTTTGACAATGCCATCGTGTTCCTCGTGAAAAAATACATCGGATAGGGCCTTTGGGAAACGCCAAAAAAGCTTACCCGTCGCGGGAGATTCGACCATAGGAAATCCGATTTTTGGCGTGCCGTGGCCTATGGCTCCGGCTGCCCCAGATTGTCCCAATAGAACTATTCTATAGATATTTCGACAAGACCGTTCCTAGGGGTAATTTTTCGCGTAGAATCGATTGCGCGGGTGCCCGGGTTCCAAATCTCAAGCGGAGCAGAGTTAAAGTGGATCTCTTGAAAAATGAAATTAGGGCCAAAAGTACCTTTTGCGTTCGAATATCGAGGATTTTGACAATGCCATCGTGTTCCTCGTGAAAAAATACATCGGATAGGGCCTTTGGGAAAAGCCAAAAAAGCTTACCCGTCGCGGGAGATTCGACCATAGGAAATCCGATTTTTGGCGTGCCGTGGCCTATGGCCCCGGCTGCCCCAGATTGTCCCAATAGAACTATTCTATAGATATTTCGACAAGACCGTTCCTAGGGGTAATTTTTCGCGTAGAATCGATTGCGCGGGTGCCCGGGTTCCAAATCTCAAGCGGAGCAGAGTTAAAGTGGATCTCTTGAAAAATGAAATTAGGGCCAAAAGTACCTTTTGCGTTCGAATATCGAGGATTTTGACAATGCCATCGTGTTCCTCGTGAAAAAATACATCGGATAGGGCCTTTGGGAAACGCCAAAAAAGCTTACCCGTCGCGGGAGATTCGACCATAGGAAATCCGATTTTTGGCGTGCCGTGGCCTATGGCCCCGGCTGCCCCAGATTGTCCCAATAGAACTATTCTATAGATATTTCGACAAGACCGTTCCTAGGGGTAATTTTTCGCGTAGAATCGATTGCGCGGGTGCTCGGGTTCCAAATCTCAAGCGGAGCGGAGTAAAAGTGGATCTCTTGAAAAATGAAATTAGGGCCAAAAGTACCTTTTGCGTTCGAATATCGAGGATTTTGACATTGCCATCGTGTTCCTCGTGAAAAAATACATCGGATAGGGCCTTTGGGAAACGCCAAAAAAGCTTACCCGTCGCGGGAGATTCGACCATAGGAAATCCGACTTTTGGCGTGCCGTGGCCTATGGCCCCGGCTGCCCCAGATTGTCCCAATAGAACTATTCTATAGATATTTCGACAAGACCGTTCCTAGGGGTAATTTTTCGCGTAGAATCGATTGCGCGGGTGCCCGGGTTCCAAATCTCAAGCGGAGCAGAGTTAAAGTGGATCTCTTGAAAAATGAAATTAGGGGCAAAAGTACCTTTTGCGTTCGAATATCGACGATTTTGACAATGCCATCGTGTTCCTCGTGAAAAAATACATCGGATAGGGCCTTTGGGAAACGCCAAAAAAGCTTACCCGTCGCGGGAGATTCGACCATAGGAAATCCGACTTTTGGCGTGCCGTGGCCTATGGCCCCGGCTGCCCCAGATTGTCCCAATAGAACTATTCTATAGATATTTCGACAAGACCGTTCCTAGGGGTAATTTTTCGCGTAGAATCGATTGCGCGGGTGCCCGGGTTCCAAATCTCAAGCGGAGCAGAGTTAAAGTGGATCTCTTGAAAAATGAAATTAGGGGCAAAAGTACCTTTTGCGTTCGAATATCGACGATTTTGACAATGCCATCGTGTTCCTCGTGAAAAAATACATCGGATAGGGCCTTTGGGAAACGCCAAAAAAGCTTACCCGTCGCGGGAGATTCGACCATAGGAAATCCGATTTTTGGCGTGCCGTGGCCTATGGCCCCGGCTGCCCCAGATTGTCCCAATAGAACTATTCTATAGATATTTCGACAAGACCGTTCCTAGGGGTAATTTTTCGCGTAGAATCGATTGCGCGGGTGCCCGGGTTCCAAATCTCAAGCGGAGCAGAGTTAAAGTGGATCTCTTGAAAAATGAAATTAGGGGCAAAAGTACCTTTTGCGTTCGAATATCGAGGATTTTGACAATGCCATCGTGTTCCTCGTGAAAAAATACATCGGATAGGGCCTTTGGGAAACGCCAAAAAAGCTTACCCGTCGCGGGAGATTCGACCATAGGAAATCCGATTTTTGGCGTGCCGTGGCCTATGGCTCCGGCTGCCCCAGATTGTCCCAATAGAACTATTCTATAGATATTTCGACAAGACCGTTCCTAGGGGTAATTTTTCGCGTAGAATCGATTGCGCGGGTGCCCGGGTTCCAAATCTCAAGCGGAGCAGAGTTAAAGTGGATCTCTTGAAAAATGAAATTAGGGCCAAAAGTACCTTTTGCGTTCGAATATCGAGGATTTTGACAATGCCATCGTGTTCCTCGTGAAAAAATACATCGGATAGGGCCTTTGGGAAAAGCCAAAAAAGCTTACCCGTCGCGGGAGATTCGACCATAGGAAATCCGATTTTTGGCGTGCCGTGGCCTATGGCCCCGGCTGCCCCAGATTGTCCCAATAGAACTATTCTATAGATATTTCGACAAGACCGTTCCTAGGGGTAATTTTTCGCGTAGAATCGATTGCGCGGGTGCCCGGGTTCCAAATCTCAAGCGGAGCAGAGTTAAAGTGGATCTATTGAAAAATGAAATTAGGGGCAAAAGTACCTTTTGCGTTCGAATATCGACGATTTTGACAATGCCATCGTGTTCCTCGTGAAAAAATACATCGGATAGGGCCTTTGGGAAACGCCAAAAAAGCTTACCCGTCGCGGGAGATTCGACCATAGGAAATCCGATTATTGGCGTGCCGTGGCCTATGGCCCCGGCTGCCCCAGATTGTCCCAATAGAACTATTCTATAGATATTTCGACAAGACCGTTCCTAGGGGTAATTTTTCGCGTAGAATCGATTGCGCGGGTGCCCGGGTTCCAAATCTCAAGCGGAGCAGAGTTAAAGTGGATCTCTTGAAAAATGAAATTAGGGCCAAAAGTACCTTTTGCGTTCGAATATCGAGGATTTTGACAATGCCATCGTGTTCCTCGTGAAAAAATACATCGGATAGGGCCTTTGGGAAACGCCAAAAAAGCTTACCCGTCGCGGGAGATTCGACCATAGGAAATCCGATTTTTGGCGTGCCGTGGCCTATGGCCCCGGCTGCCCCAGATTGTCCCAATAGAACTATTCTATAGATATTTCGACAAGACCGTTCCTAGGGGTAATTTTTCGCGTAGAATCGATTGCGCGGGTGCTCGGGTTCCAAATCTCAAGCGGAGCGGAGTAAAAGTGGATCTCTTGAAAAATGAAATTAGGGCCAAAAGTACCTTTTGCGTTCGAATATCGAGGATTTTGACATTGCCATCGTGTTCCTCGTGAAAAAATACATCGGATAGGGCCTTTGGGAAACGCCAAAAAAGCTTACCCGTCGCGGGAGATTCGACCATAGGAAATCCGACTTTTGGCGTGCCGTGGCCTATGGCCCCGGCTGCCCCAGATTGTCCCAATAGAACTATTCTATAGATATTTCGACAAGACCGTTCCTAGGGGTAATTTTTCGCGTAGAATCGATTGCGCGGGTGCCCGGGTTCCAAATCTCAAGCGGAGCAGAGTTAAAGTGGATCTATTGAAAAATGAAATTAGGGGCAAAAGTACCTTTTGCGTTCGAATATCGACGATTTTGACAATGCCATCGTGTTCCTCGTGAAAAAATACATCGGATAGGGCCTTTGGGAAACGCCAAAAAAGCTTACCCGTCGCGGGAGATTCGACCATAGGAAATCCGATTATTGGCGTGCCGTGGCCTATGGCCCCGGCTGCCCCAGATTGTCCCAATAGAACTATTGTTCGCGATTGGGCCGAGAGAGGGGGGAGCGATCGAGCCAGGGATCTCTGGACGGTCCCCTCTCCGATCTCATCCCCACTCGCGACGGCTCCCACCTCATCGGTTTAAGACCGCTGAGATCGCTGCCGATAGCTCAGTTGCGGCTTGCCAGAAGCCACGCTCAGACGCAGCCTCTATGCTCATGCTCTTTTCAGGCTAAACGGTATGGTATTTCCAACCATCCTTTACCTAAACCAAGTCCGCGAGGCGACCTCGTGACTTACCATTCCTTTTACGTGCGGGATCCGCACTCCCTTCTGATCTTTGAGATTATTCGAGGAATCCTCGGGTTGTCTCTCCCTTGATCGGGTACTAGACCCAATCTTTAAGATTCCGGTTAGGGAGTTGACGCGTCTTCCACGCATCCGGCCATCCAGCGCCGCTTTGTTTCTGCTCACGGAACGAGTTCGTGAGCGCGTCTTAGACGCATTACTGGCTGCTAACGCCATTCGTACGGCTTTTCCGTATCTATAGCTTCCAACCGAACGCGATTTACGTTTCAGCTGCGGTTTATTTTCATTAGTTAATTGTAGGAGTAGTTTTGGTTAGTTTCCTTTTTTTTTCTTTATTTTGGAATTAATAAATATTAATTAAAGCTACCAACTCGCGTTGCTTCTTTGTGTATGTGTTACCCGGTCTGGTCCGTCCGAGCGATCACCCTCAAAAGAGATTAGGGCGAGGGATACCTCGCTATACGCAAAGTCCACGTGCGCACAAATTGGTCCTTCGAGCCGGATCTCAAGAACGCTTGAGGTTCCGGCGTTTTATAGATTCCTGATCTCTTTGAGTCCTCGATCGGTTCCAGCCGTACCAACGCAATCGAAGCTCCGTCAAGATGACGGATATTAAATTGATTAGGGAATACATCGTTAGCGTTAGCGTTTATAAGGACGACCTCATTCGTCTCTTAGCTAACGTTAAGAAGCGTGGAGCGAACAGGTACACCCGGAATTACCTGGAGGAGCGACTACATCTCGCTAATGACCTTCATGCTAACATTCGGGATTGCCACATCAAGATATGCGCTGCCTACAAACCCTCCGAGCTCGAAGCAACTCCTTATGTCACGGAGGGCACTTATGAGACAGCATTAGATGCTTTCGAGGCCGCCGAAGCCTATCTTTCGGATCAGCTGAGTAAGTTGGCAGAGAATCCCTCTCCCTTACATACGAGCACGGGCTCGTCACATGGACCCAGCGTCTCCTCTTCCGTCAGACTTCCCAAAATTGACCTACCGAAATTTAACGGGGACTACACCGAATGGTCAACGTTTCATGATACGTTTAAATCTATCATTCATGATAACGTCGGGTTGCCCGGCATTCAAAAGTTTCATTATCTTAAATCATGCCTCACCGGGGAGGCTAGCGCGATTCTAAAGGCATTGAACGTTTCCAGCGAGAATTACGATACTGCTTGGGCTACTTTGGCAGCAAGGTACCAAAATAAGCGTCTCATAACGGCCACCCTGCTGAGCAAACTTATGCAAGTCCGGAAAGTTGAAGCAACCAACTTAGCATCATTAAAGACGCTTCGGGACACGGTTACAGTTACATTAGATGCTCTCCGAAATTTGGATTACGAGGTGGATGCTTGGGGTCCACTCCTGGTCCATATTCTGGTCCAGCATTTCGACCCCACTCTGCGTCTCGAGTGGGAAAAGCTGTTACGTGACCAAACGGATCATCCAACATACCCCCAATTACGGGATTTTATTTCCGGAAGAGTTAATATGCTAGAGTCACTAGGTTTAGGCAATGCAACCGCGGCAAGGTCACCGGATAAGATATTAAAATCGCACACGGTAGGGCTCAACAAAACAGCCTGTTTGTACTGTGGCCAGGATCACTGGGTGCATCGCTGCGAGCGATTTCTTAGTGTCCAACCTCAGGCCCGTTTGAAATTCGCTCAACGGAAGCGGCTATGTTTAAATTGTCTACGATCCGGCCACTCCACCTCCGGATGTGGGAGTCGGAACAGGTGTAGAACTTGCAATAAACCTCATCATTCACTCTTGCATTTGGAGAGAAGGGAAGTTGTCAAGGGCGACACCTCTACGGAGGCCTCTTCTCATTCAGGCTCCGATTCGAGCGAGCCATCCACGTCCGGACTCAACACCCACGTTAGCGTCACGGATTCCCGGACTATCCTTCTCGCAAGCCTAGTAGCTCGCGTAGAAACGAGTCAAGGTCATAGTGTCGTGGCCAGAGGTTTAGTTGATCCCGGTTCCGAAACTTCGTTTATTTCCGAGAATCTGGCACAGCTTCTCCACGTCAAGCGCACATCCGTAAACGCCTCAGTCTTCGGCGTAACGGGAGGAGTAGCGCACAAGGTCAAGGGGGAAACTAAGGTCACCTTGCGTTCCCTCAGCGACCACTTAGTTAGGATGGAATTCACAGCGTTGATTTTGCCTAAAATAACCAAATACGTGCCGGCGTCATGTCCGTACACGACTTTTCCGCATTTAAATCCATCAGCGTTTGCTGATCGATGCAATCCATCATCAGCGCCAATCGACTTCCTCTTAGGGGCCGATTATTATGCTAGTCTACTCACCGGTCAGTCAATGACCTCTTCCGATTCAACTTTAGTTGCGCAATCCACCCATTTCGGTTGGATTGTCACGGGAATCCTACCCGCCAAACCTAGATCTCAGCCAGTGACAGTGCTTCACTGCTGTGATTTGGAAAGGAACCTACGACGATTCTGGGAGCTGGAGGAAGTTCCTAAGACTACGTTTCTTTCCGAGGAGGATCAACAATGCGAGGACCACTTCAAGGGATCGGTGCAGCAGCGTACAGACGGCCACTTCATCGTTGGCCTTCCATTCCGGTCAATCGAAGATAGGGACAAGTTAGGCGACTCTCGGCGTATCGCCGAAGCCTCGTTATCCCGAATCCAAACTCGCTTCCTCAGGGACCCTGTTCTTAAGGAAAATTATGTCCGGTTTATGACCGAGTACGAAACTCTCGGTCATATGTCCCCAATCAGTACCCCGCGACCGGACGGTCGCATCTATCTTCCTCATCACGCGGTAATCAGACAGGACAACGGACAAGCCAAAGTTAGGGTCGTTTTTAACGCCTCCAGCAAGACTAGCAGCGGAGTTTCGCTCAACGACGTCTTGCTGGTAGGTCCAAAACTGCAAAAGGACATCACGGCCATCCTTTTGAATTGGCGCAGTCACCAATTCGCAGGAGTCACGGACATCGTGAAGATGTTCCGTCAAATTTTCATACGAGAACAGGATCGCCACTATCAGAATATCCTCTGGCAGGGATCCGACACGTCAAGGGCGTTCGAGCTGAACACCGTGACGTATGGGACGAGCCCTGCCCCGTTTTTAGCTATGCGGGTTTTACAGGAGCTTGCCCAGCGACATGGGCAGGATCTCCCCAGGGCTCAGCAGGTTTTGCGCGATTCCGTATATGTGGACGATCTCTTGTTCGGGGCTGATAGTTTACCCGACTTTTTTACTGTCAAGGAGCAGCTGATCCAGCTGTTGAGAAAAGGGGGGTTCGAATTAAGCAAGTGGGCAGTGAACATCCCTAGGAATTCACCCCAGGACCCTCCGGATCAACCCATAGTCTTCCGGGAACCAGACGAGGATTCCCATAAGATTCTAGGTATCGTTTGGGCACCGGAACAGGACACCTTCCATTTCCGGATCACCACTGGCAGCATCACCTCACTCACCAAACGCGTTCTGTTATCCGAGAACTCCAAAATTTACGACCCAATGGGATGGATATCGCCAGTAACCGTGGGTTTAAAGCAACTTATGCAGTCCACCTGGCTATTAAAACTATCCTGGGATGAGGAAATTCCGGATCCAGCGCGTTCTCGCTGGATGAATCTTTATAATCAGCTGGGCAATCTAGATTCCTTAGCAATTCCTAGATGGGACAATTACAGGGAGAAGGGATGCATTTTGGACCTCATAGGATTCTGCGACGCATCGTCTCTCTCCTATGGCGCTGTGGTCTACGCCAAGGTCACCGACTCGGACGGCGTCGTTTTCATCAGCTTGGTAATGGCTAAATCCAAAGTAGCTCCTCTAAAAACCATTACAATTCCTCGCCTCGAATTAGTGGCAGCTGCCTTGCTAACCAGGCTTCTTCTCCACATAAAAAATAACATTTCACGTCCAGTCAATTCAATCTCTTGTTTTTCGGACTCTCAAATCGCCTTAGCGTGGATTGCTCAACATCCCTCCAACTGGAAGGTTTTCGTTGCGAATAGGGTTTCCTTCATCCAGACAGGACTCCCGGAAGCCCGCTGGAGTTATGTACACACCAGCCAAAATCCAGCAGACCTGAATTCCAGGGGACTCACACCGAGTGAGTTAATTTCGGCGGATTTATGGTGGCAGGGACCCGCATTTCTGAAGGAGGAATTTTCAGCCACGTCACGAGATGTCCACACGGAAGAAGAAAGGCGAAAAAACGTCATGCATACAGCTACGGTGGAATTCTGGGAACCCCTAGATCGATTCTCGTCGTGGGCAAAAACGGTTAGGGTCTTTTCCTATGTTTGCAGGTTCGTTTCTCGGTCCAGAAAGCGGAGTATCTCGCGTGAATCATTCCTCACTTCCGCGGAACTTCAAGAAGGGAAACTAGCAATTTTTCGTTGCATTCAATCGGCAGCTTTCTCTCCGGAATCGTTGGCATTAAAAAACAAGAGGGCGATCTCCTCTCGCTCTAATTTGTTGCCTTTAGCACCCTTTCTAGATTCGGACGGTTTAATCAAGGTCGGGGGAAGGTTACGGAATTCGTTTCTCGCGGAAAGTGAAAAGCACCCGGTGATCTTGCCTTCAGGACACATTGCAGACATATTAATTAGAAGCACGCACCAACGAACTTTGCATGGTGGAGTTCAGCTAACTCTAGCCATGCTGAGGAAGGAAGTTTGGATCCTAAATGCAAGGCGATCCGTCAAAACTATCCTTCACCGTTGTTTGACATGCGTACGAGAAAGGGCCCAATTAGGCTCACAATTCATGGGATCGCTCCCAAAACCTCGAGTAACGCAAAGCGAAGCGTTCACCCACACTGGTGTAGATTACGCGGGACCTTTTCAAATGCACATCGGGCAAGGAAGGGGCGGAAAAACCTGCAAGTCATATATTTCGGTGTTCGTTTGCATGGCCACCCGCGCTATACACCTAGAATTGGTAACCAGGTACGACACAGACGCTTTCTTAGCCGCTTTTTCCCGGTTCGTTGCTCGCCGCGGCAAACCCGCGGTAATGTATAGCGACAATGGTCTCAATTTCCAAGGGGCCAATGCCGAATTGCGTCGAGCCTTCAAACACGCGTTACGTGAATCAGCGGGAAAAGATGTCGAACCAGCAAACGAGGTAGAATGGAAATTTATCCCTGTAGCAAGCCCACACTGGGGCGGTTTATGGGAAAGCGGAGTTCGAGCTGTAAAATACCATTTAAAACGCGCAATGGGAGCTTTTATTCCTACCTTTGAAGAATTTTCTACTTTATTAAGTAAGATTGAAGCCTGCTTGAACTCCCGCCCCCTTACCAGAATCCACGATGATCCCGAAAGCCTGGAAGTCCTTACTCCAGGTCATTTTCTGATTGGGAGGGCGCTTCTCGCTCCTCCGGAAAAGTCGGTTCTGGATTTGAAAGAAACCACCTTAGGTCGATGGCAAAAGGTTTCAAGGATAACGGAAGCCTTTTGGAGGAAATGGTCCTCTGAATACTTAAACACCCTACAATCCCGGTCAAAATGGAGGACGAAAACGAACGTCTTCCGGGAGGGTGATTTGGTGCTTATCAAACATGCTACCAACCCCCCTAGTCAGTGGAGTGTGGGCCGAATCACGAAACTCCTTCCAGGGGTAGATTCGGTTTCGCGGGTCGCATCCGTTAAAACGAAGGATAAGGTCATCCAGCGAAGCTACACGCAACTATGCAAGCTTCCGGTTACTGACGCATCACACTAGACTGCATCAAGCTTCCTAGAACGCTTGCTTTAGCCCAGGAAAGTCATTATAACTTTCCTTTGGCGGCTATACATAGTCATCTCGGTTGACTACGCTCATATCATACTCATACTACTACAATATCAATGGTGAAACGGATTGTTATGTTAGTATGAGAATCTTTAAAATTTAATTTGTGAAATTCACAAAGATTATAAATTGGCATGATTTCGCACTTGATCGTGTCTCTCAACGTTGTTTATCAACACAACCCCCTCGGAGGTCCGTTTCGGTTAACAACACGATACCGGCGATGCCCCGAGAAGGTCGACTTCCTCTGGGCACGGGCGGATTCCACATAATCAGTTAGTAGTTCTACGAACATGGACGGATTCCTACAAATCGACCTCGACCAGGAACTAGAAAACTTCCTGGAAACATACCTGGCGGAATTACATGCCCGGCCAACCGACACAGCGATGGAGTGCCCAGAGGAAGACTTCGAAGGCCTCTTCGACCTTCCCGAGGGAGAGCCGGAAGCTCTTTTGGAGGAAATTTACGTTCCACAACCGGTAGTGGCCACCACCAATTCGGGGCCCACATATACACCAACGCCCCTCGGTCCCGGACCTTCCACCGCAACAAATCCGGACGGGTCCAGAGAGTCCGGGACAACCCACACGACAATCGCCGCTCGCATCCCCATGGATTTGCGAGTTTTCCGGGCCACGGACTGGCAGGGAGGGATCCTCCATGACCCAACGGCCCGGGAAATCGAGCGCACCCGGGGAATAATTTCAACGAGAGCATTTGGAGTGGTGGTGCACGCTCCGGCTGCAGCCGTGCTGAAGTACCGGGTATGGAAATCTTGGACCACCATGGGCAAGATTACTCTGCGATGGGCACCGGACTTAACTTTAAAGTCTGCTAAGTTGGTGGTGAAGACTAAAAAACACGGGTCCTCAATATAAATTCGTTATTTAAAGCACGCTTGATTTTCTTTCTTCTTCTCTTTATTATTTTTTTTTTTACGTTCCTCCGCCTTTATCTTTCGTCTATGTCTGTGGCAATTGTTCTTTTTTGGGCGGCGTTCGACATTCCCAGTTCCAGTTGCGAGTTACATTCGGCTGTACGGCGTGGGAATCTCTCAGTGTTCAGCATGGAAATCGAAGGCTTCTACATTATCTTCAGTGCAGTGTTCGCATTGACGCTGCACTTCGGTGCACGCGTCAATGGGGGGGGAGTTTGTTCGCGATTGGGCCGAGAGAGGGGGGAGCGATCGAGCCAGGGATCTCTGGACGGTCCCCTCTCCGATCTCATCCCCACTCGCGACGGCTCCCACCTCATCGGTTTAAGACCGCTGAGATCGCTGCCGATAGCTCAGTTGCGGCTTGCCAGAAGCCACGCTCAGACGCAGCCTCTATGCTCATGCTCTTTTCAGGCTAAACGGTATGGTATTTCCAACCATCCTTTACCTAAACCAAGTCCGCGAGGCGACCTCGTGACTTACCATTCCTTTTACGTGCGGGATCCGCACTCCCTTCTGATCTTTGAGATTATTCGAGGAATCCTCGGGTTGTCTCTCCCTTGATCGGGTACTAGACCCAATCTTTAAGATTCCGGTTAGGGAGTTGACGCGTCTTCCACGCATCCGGCCATCCAGCGCCGCTTTGTTTCTGCTCACGGAACGAGTTCGTGAGCGCGTCTTAGACGCATTACTGGCTGCTAACGCCATTCGTACGGCTTTTCCGTATCTATAGCTTCCAACCGAACGCGATTTACGTTTCAGCTGCGGTTTATTTTCATTAGTTAATTGTAGGAGTAGTTTTGGTTAGTTTCCTTTTTTTTTCTTTATTTTGGAATTAATAAATATTAATTAAAGCTACCAACTCGCGTTGCTTCTTTGTGTATGTGTTACCCGGTCTGGTCCGTCCGAGCGATCACCCTCAAAAGAGATTAGGGCGAGGGATACCTCGCTATACGCAAAGTCCACGTGCGCACAACTATTCTATAGATATTTCGACAAGACCGTTCCTAGGGGTAATTTTTCGCGTAGAATCGATTGCGCGGGTGCCCGGGTTCCAAATCTCAAGCGGAGCAGAGTTAAAGTGGATCTCTTGAAAAATGAAATTAGGGCCAAAAGTACCTTTTGCGTTCGAATATCGAGGATTTTGACAATGCCATCGTGTTCCTCGTGAAAAAATACATCGGATAGGGCCTTTGGGAAACGCCAAAAAAGCTTACCCGTCGCGGGAGATTCGACCATAGGAAATCCGATTTTTGGCGTGCCGTGGCCTATGGCCCCGGCTGCCCCAGATTGTCCCAATAGAACTATTCTATAGATATTTCGACAAGACCGTTCCTAGGGGTAATTTTTCGCGTAGAATCGATTGCGCGGGTGCTCGGGTTCCAAATCTCAAGCGGAGCGGAGTAAAAGTGGATCTCTTGAAAAATGAAATTAGGGCCAAAAGTACCTTTTGCGTTCGAATATCGAGGATTTTGACATTGCCATCGTGTTCCTCGTGAAAAAATACATCGGATAGGGCCTTTGGGAAACGCCAAAAAAGCTTACCCGTCGCGGGAGATTCGACCATAGGAAATCCGACTTTTGGCGTGCCGTGGCCTATGGCCCCGGCTGCCCCAGATTGTCCCAATAGAACTATTCTATAGATATTTCGACAAGACCGTTCCTAGGGGTAATTTTTCGCGTAGAATCGATTGCGCGGGTGCCCGGGTTCCAAATCTCAAGCGGAGCAGAGTTAAAGTGGATCTCTTGAAAAATGAAATTAGGGGCAAAAGTACCTTTTGCGTTCGAATATCGACGATTTTGACAATGCCATCGTGTTCCTCGTGAAAAAATACATCGGATAGGGCCTTTGGGAAACGCCAAAAAAGCTTACCCGTCGCGGGAGATTCGACCATAGGAAATCCGATTTTTGGCGTGCCGTGGCCTATGGCCCCGGCTGCCCCAGATTGTCCCAATAGAACTATTCTATAGATATTTCGACAAGACCGTTCCTAGGGGTAATTTTTCGCGTAGAATCGATTGCGCGGGTGCCCGGGTTCCAAATCTCAAGCGGAGCAGAGTTAAAGTGGATCTCTTGAAAAATGAAATTAGGGCCAAAAGTACCTTTTGCGTTCGAATATCGAGGATTTTGACAATGCCATCGTGTTCCTCGTGAAAAAATACATCGGATAGGGCCTTTGGGAAACGCCAAAAAAGCTTACCCGTCGCGGGAGATTCGACCATAGGAAATCCGACTTTTGGCGTGCCGTGGCCTATGGCCCCGGCTGCCCCAGATTGTCCCAATAGAACTATTCTATAGATATTTCGACAAGACCGTTCCTAGGGGTAATTTTTCGCGTAGAATCGATTGCGCGGGTGCCCGGGTTCCAAATCTCAAGCGGAGCAGAGTTAAAGTGGATCTCTTGAAAAATGAAATTAGGGGCAAAAGTACCTTTTGCGTTCGAATATCGACGATTTTGACAATGCCATCGTGTTCCTCGTGAAAAAATACATCGGATAGGGCCTTTGGGAAACGCCAAAAAAGCTTACCCGTCGCGGGAGATTCGACCATAGGAAATCCGATTTTTGGCGTGCCGTGGCCTATGGCTCCGGCTGCCCCAGATTGTCCCAATAGAACTATTCTATAGATATTTCGACAAGACCGTTCCTAGGGGTAATTTTTCGCGTAGAATCGATTGCGCGGGTGCCCGGGTTCCAAATCTCAAGCGGAGCAGAGTTAAAGTGGATCTCTTGAAAAATGAAATTAGGGCCAAAAGTACCTTTTGCGTTCGAATATCGAGGATTTTGACAATGCCATCGTGTTCCTCGTGAAAAAATACATCGGATAGGGCCTTTGGGAAACGCCAAAAAAGCTTACCCGTCGCGGGAGATTCGACCATAGGAAATCCGATTTTTGGCGTGCCGTGGCCTATGGCCCCGGCTGCCCCAGATTGTCCCAATAGAACTATTCTATAGATATTTCGACAAGACCGTTCCTAGGGGTAATTTTTCGCGTAGAATCGATTGCGCGGGTGCCCGGGTTCCAAATCTCAAGCGGAGCAGAGTTAAAGTGGATCTCTTGAAAAATGAAATTAGGGCAAAAAGTACCTTTTGCGTTCGAATATCGAGGATTTTGACAATGCCATCGTGTTCCTCGTGAAAAAATACATCGGATAGGGCCTTTGGGAAACGCCAAAAAAGCTTACCCGTCGCGGGAGATTCGACCATAGGAAATCCGACTTTTGGCGTGCCGTGGCCTATGGCCCCGGTTGCCCCAGATTGTCCCAATAGAACTATTATATAGATATTTCGACAAGACCGTTCCTATGGGTAATTTTTCGCGTAGAATCGTTTGCGCGGGTGCCCGGGTTCCAAATCTCAATCGGAGCAGAGTTAAAGTGGATCTCTTGAAAAATGAAATTAGGGCCAAAAGTACCTTTTGCGTTCGAATATCGAGGATTTTGACAATGCCATCGTGTTCCTCGTGAAAAAATACATCGGATAGGGCCTTTGGGAAACGCCAAAAAAGATTACCCGTCGCGGGAGATTCGACCATAGGAAATCCGATTTTTGGCGTGCCGTGGCCTATGGCCCCGGCTGCCCCAGATTGTCCCAATAGAACTATTCTATAGATATTTCGACAAGACCGTTCCTAGGAATAATTTTTCGCGTAGAATCGATTGCGCGGGTGCCCGGGTTCCAAATCTCAAGCGGAGCGGAGTTAAAGTGGATCTCTTGAAAAATGAAATTAGGGGCAAAAGTACCTTTTGCGTTCGAATATCGAGGATTTTGACAATGCCATCGTGTTCCTCGTGAAAAAATACATCGGATAGGGCCTTTGGGAAACGCCAAAAAAGATTACCCGTCGCGGGAGATTCGACCATAGGAAATCCGATTTTTGGCGTGCCGTGGCCTATGGCCCCGGCTGCCCCAGATTGTCCCAATAGAACTATTCTATAGATATTTCGATAAGACCGTTCCTAGGGGTAATTTTTCGCGTAGAATCGATTGCGCGGGTGCCCGGGTTCCAAATCTCAAGCGGAGCAGAGTTAAAGTGGATCTCTTGAAAAATGAAATTAGGGCCAAAAGTACCTTTTGCGTTCGAATATCGAGGATTTTGACAATGCCATCGTGTTCCTCGTGAAAAAATACATCGGATAGGGCCTTTGGGAAACGCCAAAAAAGCTTACCCGTCGCGGGAGATTCGACCATAGGAAATCCGATTTTTGGCGTGCCGTGGCCTATGGCCCCGGCTGCCCCAGATTGTCCCAATAGAACTATTCTATAGATATTTCGACAAGACCGTTCCTAGGGGTAATTTTTCGCGTAGAATCGATTGCGCGGGTGCTCGGGTTCCAAATCTCAAGCGGAGCGGAGTAAAAGTGGATCTCTTGAAAAATGAAATTAGGGCCAAAAGTACCTTTTGCGTTCGAATATCGAGGATTTTGACATTGCCATCGTGTTCCTCGTGAAAAAATACATCGGATAGGGCCTTTGGGAAACGCCAAAAAAGCTTACCCGTCGCGGGAGATTCGACCATAGGAAATCCGACTTTTGGCGTGCCGTGGCCTATGGCCCCGGCTGCCCCAGATTGTCCCAATAGAACTATTCTATAGATATTTCGACAAGACCGTTCCTAGGGGTAATTTTTCGCGTAGAATCGATTGCGCGGGTTCCCGGGTTCCAAATCTCAAGCGGAGCAGAGTTAAAGTGGATCTCTTGAAAAATGAAATTAGGGGCAAAAGTACCTTTTGCGTTCGAATATCGACGATTTTGACAATGCCATCGTGTTCCTCGTGAAAAAATACATCGGATAGGGCCTTTGGGAAACGCCAAAAAAGCTTACCCGTCGCGGGAGATTCGACCATAGGAAATCCGATTTTTGGCGTGCCGTGGCCTATGGCCCCGGCTGCCCCAGATTGTTCCAATAGAACTATTCTATAGATATTTCGACAAGACCGTTCCTAGGGGTAATTTTTCGCGTAGAATCGATTGCGCGGGTGCCCGGGTTCCAAATCTCAAGCGGAGCAGAGTTAAAGTGGATCTCTTGAAAAATGAAATTAGGGCCAAAAGTACCTTTTGCGTTCGAATATCGAGGATTTTGACAATGCCATCGTGTTCCTCGTGAAAAAATACATCGGATAGGGCCTTTGGGAAACGCCAAAAAAGATTACCCGTCGCGGGAGAATCGACCATAGGAAATCCGATTTTTGGCGTGCCGTGGCCTATGGCCCCGGTTGCCCCAGATTGTCCCAATAGAACTATTATATAGATATTTCGACAAGACCGTTCCTATGGGTAATTTTTCGCGTAGAATCGTTTGCGCGGGTGCCCGGGTTCCAAATCTCAATCGGAGCAGAGTTAAAGTGGATCTCTTGAAAAATGAAATTAGGGGCAAAAGTACCTTTTGCGTTCGAATATCGAGGATTTTGACAATGCCATCGTGTTCCTCGTGAAAAAATACATCGGATAGGGCCTTTGGGAAACGCCAAAAAAGATTATCCGTCGCGGGAGATTCGACCATAGGAAATCCGATTTTTGGCTTGCCGTGGCCTATGGCCCCGGCTGCCCCAGATTGTCCCAATAGAACTATTCTATAGATATTTCGACAAGACCGTTCCTAGGGGTAATTTTTCGCGTAGAATCGATTGCGCGGGTGCTCGGGTTCCAAATCTCAAGCGGAGCGGAGTAAAAGTGGACCTCTTGAAAAATGAAATTAGGGCCAAAAGTACCTTTTGCGTTCGAATATCGAGGATTTTGACAATGCCATCGTGTTCCTCGTGAAAAAATACATCGTATAGGGCCTTTGGGAAACGCCAAAAAAGCTTACCCGTCGCGGGAGATTCGACCATAGGAAATCCGATTTTTGGCGTGCCGTGGCCTATGGCCCCGGCTGCCCCAGATTGTCCCAATAGAACTATTCTATAGATATTTCGACAAGACCGTTCCTAGGGGTAATTTTTCGCGTAGAATCGATTGCGCGGGTGCCCGGGTTCCAAATCTCAAGCGGAGCAGATTTAAAGTGGATCTCTTGAAAAATGAAATTAGGGCCAAAAGTACCTTTTGCGTTCGAATATCGAGGATTTTGACAATGCCATCGTGTTCCTCGTGAAAAAATACATCGGATAGGGCCTTTGGGAAACGCCAAAAAAGCTTACCCGTCGCGGGAGATTCGACCATAGGAAATCCGATTTTTGGCGTGCCGTGGCCTATGGCCCCGGCTGCCCCAGATTGTCCCAATAGAACTATTCTATAGATATTTCGACAAGACCGTTCCTAGGGGTAATTTTTCTCGTAGAATCGATTGCGCGGGTGCCCGGGTTCCAAATCTCAAGCGGAGCAGAGTTAAAGTGGATCTCTTGAAAAATGAAATTAGGGGCAAAAGTACCTTTTGCGTTCGAATATCGAGGATTTTGACAATGCCATCGTGTTCCTCGTGAAAAAATACATCGGATAGGACCTTTGGGAATCGCCAAAAAAGCTTACCCGTCGCGGGAGATTCGACCATAGGAAATCCGATTTTTGGCGTGCCGTGGCCTATGGCCCCGGCTGCCCCAGATTGTCTCAATAGAACTATTCTATAGATATTTCGACAAGACCGTTCCTAGGGGTAATTTTTCGCGTAGAATCGATTGCGCGGGTGCCCGGGTTCCAAATCTCAAGCGGAGCAGAGTTAAAGTGGATCTCTTGAAAAATGAAATTAGGGGCAAAAGTACCTTTTGCGTTCGAATATCGAGGATTTTGACAATGCCATCGTGTTCCTCGTGAAAAAATACATCGGATAGGACCTTTGGGAATCGCCAAAAAAGTTTACCCGTCGCGGGAGATTCGACCTTAGGAAATCCGACTTTTGGCGTGCCGTGGCCTATGGCCCCGGCAGCCCCAGATTTTCCCAATAGAACTATTCTATAGATATTTCGACAAGACCGTTCCTAGGGGTAATTTTTCGCGTAGAATCGATTGCGCGGGTTCCCGGGTTCCAAATCTCAAGCGGAGCAGAGTTAAAGTGGATCTCTTGAAAAATGAAATTAGGGGCAAAAGTACCTTTTGCGTTCGAATATCGACGATTTTGACAATGCCATCGTGTTCCTCGTGAAAAAATACATCGGATAGGGCCTTTGGGAAACGCCAAAAAAGCTTACCCGTCGCGGGAGATTCGACCATAGGAAATCCGATTTTTGGCGTGCCGTGGCCTATGGCCCCGGCTGCCCCAGATTGTCCCAATAGAACTATTCTATAGATATTTCGACAAGACCGTTCCTAGGGGTAATTTTTCGCGTAGAATCGATTGCGCGGGTGCCCGGGTTCCAAATCTCAAGCGGAGCAGAGTTAAAGTGGATCTCTTGAAAAATGAAATTAGGGCCAAAAGTACCTTTTGCGTTCGAATATCGAGGATTTTGACAATGCCATCGTGTTCCTCGTGAAAAAATACATCGGATAGGGCCTTTGGGAAACGCCAAAAAAGATTACCCGTCGCGGGAGAATCGACCATAGGAAATCCGATTTTTGGCGTGCCGTGGCCTATGGCCCCGGTTGCCCCAGATTGTCCCAATAGAACTATTATATAGATATTTCGACAAGACCGTTCAAATGGGTAATTTTTCGCGTAGAATCGTTTGCGCGGGTGCCCGGGTTCCAAATCTCAATCGGAGCAGAGTTAAAGTGGATCTCTTGAAAAATGAAATTAGGGGCAAAAGTACCTTTTGCGTTCGAATATCGAGGATTTTGACAATGCCATCGTGTTCCTCGTGAAAAAATACATCGGATAGGGCCTTTGGGAAACGCCAAAAAAGATTATCCGTCGCGGGAGATTCGACCATAGGAAATCCGATTTTTGGCTTGCCGTGGCCTATGGCCCCGGCTGCCCCAGATTGTCCCAATAGAACTATTCTATAGATATTTCGACAAGACCGTTCCTAGGGGTAATTTTTCGCGTAGAATCGATTGCGCGGGTGCCCGGGTTCCAAATCTCAAGCGGAGCAGATTTAAAGTGGATCTCTTGAAAAATGAAATTAGGGCCAAAAGTACCTTTTGCGTTCGAATATCGAGGATTTTGACAATGTTATCGTGTTCCTCGTGAAAAAATACATCGGATAGGGCCTTTGGGAAACGCCAAAAAAGCTTACCCGTCGCGGGAGATTCGACCATAGGAAATCCGATTTTTGGCGTGCCGTGGCCTATGGCCCCGGCTGCCCCAGATTGTCCCAATAGAACTATTCTATAGATATTTCGACAAGACCGTTCCTAGGGGTAATTTTTCGCGTAGAATCGATTGCGCGGGTGCCCGGGTTCCAAATCTCAAGCGGAGCAGAGTTAAAGTGGATCTCTTGAAAAATGAAATTAGGGCCAAAAGTACCTTTTGCGTTCGAATATCGAGGATTTTGACAATGCCATCGTGTTCCTCGTGAAAAAATACATCGGATAGGGCCTTTGGGAAACGCCAAAAAAGCTTACCCGTCGCGGGAGATTCGACCATAGGAAATCCGATTTTTGGCGTGCCGTGGCCTATGGCCCCGGTTGCCCCAGATTGTCCCAATAGCACTATTATATAGATATTTCGACAAGACCGTTCCTAGGGGTAATTTTTCGCGTAGAATCGATTGCGCGGTTGCCCGGGTTCCAAATCTCAAGCGGAGCGGAGTTAAAGTGGATCTCTTGAAAAATGAAATTAGGGGCAAAAGTACATTTTGCGTTCGAATATCGAGGATTTTGACAATGCCATCGTGTTCCTCGTGAAAAAATACATCGGATAGGGCCTTTGGGAAACGCCAAAAAAGCTTACCTGTCGCGGGAGATTCGACCATAGGAAATCCGATTTTTGGCGTGCCGTGGCCTATGGCCCCGGCTGCCCCAGATTGTCCCAATAGAACTATTCTATAGATATTTCGACAAGACCGTTCCTAGGGGTAATTTTTCGCGTAGAATCGATTGCGCGGGTGCCCGGGTTCCAAATCTCAAGCGGAGCAGAGTTAAAGGGGATCTCTTGAAAAATGAAATTAGGGGCAAAAGTACCTTTTGCGTTCGAATATCGAGAATTTTGACAATGCCATCGTGTTCCTCGTGAAAAAATACATCGGATAGGGCCTTTGGGAAACGCCAAAAAAGCTTACCCGTCGCGGGAGATTCGACCATAGGAAATCCGATTTTTGGCGTGCCGTGGCCTATGGCCCCGGTTGCCCCAGATTGTCCCAATAGCACTATTATATAGATATTTCGACAAGACCGTTCCTAGGGGTAATTTTTCGCGTAGAATCGATTGCGCGGTTGCCCGGGTTCCAAATCTCAAGCGGAGCGGAGTTAAAGTGGATCTCTTGAAAAATGAAATTAGTGGCAAAAGTACATTTTGCGTTCGAATATCGAGGATTTTGACAATGCCATCGTGTTCCTCGTGAAAAAATACATCGGATAGGGCCTTTGGGAAACGCCAAAAAAGATTACCCGTCGCGGGAGATTCGACCATAGGAAATCCGATTTTTGGCGTGCCGTGGCCTATGGCCCCGGCTGCCCCAGATTGTCCCAATAGAACTATTATATAGATATTTCGACAAGACCGTTCCTAGGGGTAATTTTTCGCGTAGAATCGATTGCGCGGGTGCCCGGGTTCCAAATCTCAAGCGGAGCAGAGTTAAAGTGGATCTCTTGAAAAATGAAATTAGGGGCAAAAGTACCTTTTGCGTTCGAATATCGAGGATTTTGACAATGCCATCGTGTTCCTCGTGAAAAAATACATCGGATAGGGCCTTTGGGAAACGCCAAAAAAGCTTACCCGTCGCGGGAGATTCGACCATAGGAAATCCGATTTTTGGCGTGCCGTGGCCTATGGTCCCGGCTGCCCCAGATTGTCCCAATAGAACTATTCTATAGATATTTCGACAAGACCGTTCCTAGCGGTAATTTTTCGCGTAGAATCGATTGCGCGGGTGCCCGGGTTCCAAATCTCAAGCGGAGCAGAGTTAAAGTGGATCTCTTGAAAAATGAAATTAGGGGCAAAAGTACCTTTTGCGTTCGAATATCGAGGATTTTGACAATGCCATCGTGTTCCTCGTGAAAAAATACATCGGATAGGGCCTTTGGGAAACGCCAAAAAAGCTTACCCGTCGCGGGAGATTCGACCATAGGAAATCCGATTTTTGGCGTGCCGTGGCCTATGGTCCCGGCTGCCCCAGATTGTCCCAATAGAACTATTCTATAGATATTTCGACAAGACCGTTCCTAGCGGTAATTTTTCGCGTAGAATCGATTGCGCGGGTGCCCGGGTTCCAAATCTCAAGCGGAGCAGAGTTAAAGTGGATCTCTTGAAAAATGAAATTAGGGGCAAAAGTACCTTTTGCGTTCGAATATCGAGGATTTTGACAATGCCATCGTGTTCCTCGTGAAAAAATACATCGGATAGGGCCTTTGGGAAACGCCAAAAAAGATTACCCGTCGCGGGAGATTCGACCATAGGAAATCCAATTTTGGCGTGCCGTGGCCTATGGCTCCGGTTGCCCCAGATTGTCCCAATAGAACTATTATATAGATATTTCGACAAGACCGTTCCTAGGGGTAATTTTTCGCGTAGAATCGTTTGCGCGGGTGCCCGGGTTCCAAATCTCAATCGGAGCAGAGTTAAAGTGGATCTCTTGAAAAATGAAATTAGGGGCAAAAGTACCTTTTGCGTTCGAATATCGAGGATTTTGACAATGCCATCGTGTTCCTCGTGAAAAAATACATCGGATAGGGCCTTTGGGAAACGCCAAAAAAGATTACCCGTCGCGGGAGATTCGACCATAGGAAATCCGATTTTTGGCTTGCCGTGGCCTATGGCCCCGGCTGCCCCAGATTGTCCCAATAGAACTATTCTATAGATATTTCGACAAGACCGTTCCTAGGGGTAATTTTTCGCGTAGAATCGATTGCGCGGGTGCCCGGGTTCCAAATCTCAAGCGGAGCAGAGTTAAAGTGGATCTCTTGATAAATGAAATTAGGGGCAAAAGTACCTTTTGCGTTCGAATATCGAGGATTTTGACAATGCCATCGTGTTCCTCGTGAAAAAATACATCGGATAGGGCCTTTGGGAAACGCCAAAAAAGCTTACCCGTCGCGGGAGATTCGACCATAGGAAATCCGATTTTTGGCGTGCCGTGGCCTATGGTCCCGGCTGCCCCAGATTGTCCCAATAGAACTATTCTATAGATATTTCGACAAGACCGTTCCTAGCGGTAATTTTTCGCGTAGAATCGATTGCGCGGGTGCCCGGGTTCCAAATCTCAAGCGGAGCAGAGTTAAAGTGGATCTCTTGAAAAATGAAATTAGGGGCAAAAGTACCTTTTGCGTTCGAATATCGAGGATTTTGACAATGCCATCGTGTTCCTCGTGAAAAAATACATCGGATAGGGCCTTTGGGAAACGTCAAAAAAGCTTACCCGTCGCGGGAGATTCGACCATAGGAAATCCGATTTTTGGCGTGCCGTGGCCTATGGTCCCGGCTGCCCCAGATTGTCCCAATAGAACTATTCTATAGATATTTCGACAAGACCGTTCCTAGCGGTAATTTTTCGCGTAGAATCGATTGCGCGGGTGCCCGGGTTCCAAATCTCAAGCGGAGCAGAGTTAAAGTGGATCTCTTGAAAAATGAAATTAGGGGCAAAAGTACCTTTTGCGTTCGAATATCGAGGATTTTGACAATGCCATCGTGTTCCTCGTGAAAAAATACATCGGATAGGGCCTTTGGGAAACGCCAAAAAAGATTACCCGTCGCGGGAGATTCGACCATAGGAAATCCAATTTTGGCGTGCCGTGGCCTATGGCTCCGGTTGCCCCAGATTGTCCCAATAGAACTATTATATAGATATTTCGACAAGACCGTTCCTAGGGGTAATTTTTCGCGTAGAATCGTTTGCGCGGGTGCCCGGGTTCCAAATCTCAATCGGAGCAGAGTTAAAGTGGATCTCTTGAAAAATGAAATTAGGGGCAAAAGTACCTTTTGCGTTCGAATATCGAGGATTTTGACAATGCCATCGTGTTCCTCGTGAAAAAATACATCGGATAGGGCCTTTGGGAAACGCCAAAAAAGATTACCCGTCGCGGGAGATTCGACCATAGGAAATCCGATTTTTGGCTTGCCGTGGCCTATGGCCCCGGCTGCCCCAGATTGTCCCAATAGAACTATTCTATAGATATTTCGACAAGACCGTTCCTAGGGGTAATTTTTCGCGTAGAATCGATTGCGCGAGTGCCCGGGTTCCAAATCTCAAGCGGAGCAGAGTTAAAGTGGATCTCTTGATAAATGAAATTAGGGGCAAAAGTACCTTTTGCGTTCGAATATCGAGGATTTTGACAATGCCATCGTGTTCCTCGTGAAAAAATACATCGGATAGGGCCTTTGGGAAACGCCAAAAAAGCTTACCCGTCGCGGGAGATTCGACCATAGGAAATCCGATTTTTGGCGTGCCGTGGCCTATGGCCCCGGCTGCCCCAGATTGTCCCAATAGAACTATTCTATAGATATTTCGACAAGACCGTTCCTAGGGGTAATTTTTCTCGTAGAATCGATTGCGCGGGTGCCCGGGTTCCAAATCTCAAGCGGAGCAGAGTTAAAGTGGATCTCTTGAAAAATGAAATTAGGGGCAAAAGTACCTTTTGCGTTCGAATATCGAGGATTTTGACAATGCCATCGTGTTCCTCGTGAAAAAATACATCGGATAGGGCCTTTAGGAATCGCCAAAAAAGCTTACCCGTCGCGGGAGATTCGACCATAGGAAATCCGATTTTTGGCGTGCCGTGGCCTATGGCCCCGGCTGCCCCAGATTGTCTCAATAGAACTATTCTATAGATATTTCGACAAGACCGTTCCTAGGGGTAATTTTTCGCGTAGAATCGATTGCGCGGGTGCCCGGGTTCCAAATCTCAAGCGGAGCAGAGTTAAAGTGGATCTCTTGAAAAATGAAATTAGGGCCAAAAGTACCTTTTGCGTTCGAATATCGAGAATTTTGACAATGCCATCGTGTTCCTCGTGAAAAAATACATCGGATAGGGCCTTTGGGAAACGCCAAAAAAGCTTACCCGTCGCGGGAGATTCGACCATAGGAAATCCGATTTTTGGCGTGCCGTGGCCTATGGCCCCGGTTGCCCCAGATTGTCCCAATAGCACTATTATATAGATATTTCGACAAGACCGTTCCTAGGGGTAATTTTTCGCGTAGAATCGATTGCGCGGTTGCCCGGGTTCCAAATCTCAAGCGGAGCGGAGTTAAAGTGGATCTCTTGAAAAATGAAATTAGGGGCAAAAGTACATTTTGCGTTCGAATATCGAGGATTTTGACAATGCCATCGTGTTCCTCGTGAAAAAATACATCGGATAGGGCCTTTGGGAAACGCCAAAAAAGATTACCCGTCGCGGGAGATTCGACCATAGGAAATCCAATTTTGGCGTGCCGTGGCCTATGGCTCCGGTTGCCCCAGATTGTCCCAATAGAACTATTATATAGATATTTCGACAAGACCGTTCCTAGGGGTAATTTTTCGCGTAGAATCGTTTGCGCGGGTGCCCGGGTTCCAAATCTCAATCGGAGCAGAGTTAAAGTGGATCTCTTGAAAAATGAAATTAGGGGCAAAAGTACCTTTTGCGTTCGAATATCGAGGATTTTGACAATGCCATCGTGTTCCTCGTGAAAAAATACATCGGATAGGGCCTTTGGGAAACGCCAAAAAAGCTTACCCGTCGCGGGAGATTCGACCATAGGAAATCCGATTTTTGGCGTGCCGTGGCCTATGGCCCCGGCTGCCCCAGATTGTCCCAATAGAACTATTCTATAGATATTTCGACAAGACCGTTCCTAGGGGTAATTTTTCTCGTAGAATCGATTGCGCGGGTGCCCGGGTTCCAAATCTCAAGCGGAGCAGAGTTAAAGTGGATCTCTTGAAAAATGAAATTAGGGGCAAAAGTACCTTTTGCGTTCGAATATCGAGGATTTTGACAATGCCATCGTGTTCCTCGTGAAAAAATACATCGGATAGGGCCTTTAGGAATCGCCAAAAAAGCTTACCCGTCGCGGGAGATTCGACCATAGGAAATCCGATTTTTGGCGTGCCGTGGCCTATGGCCCCGGCTGCCCCAGATTGTCTCAATAGAACTATTCTATAGATATTTCGACAAGACCGTTCCTAGGGGTAATTTTTCGCGTAGAATCGATTGCGCGGGTGCCCGGGTTCCAAATCTCAAGCGGAGCAGAGTTAAAGTGGATCTCTTGAAAAATGAAATTAGGGCCAAAAGTACCTTTTGCGTTCGAATATCGAGAATTTTGACAATGCCATCGTGTTCCTCGTGAAAAAATACATCGGATAGGGCCTTTGGGAAACGCCAAAAAAACTTACCCGTCGCGGGAGATTCGACCATAGGAAATCCGATTTTTGGCGTGCCGTGGCCTATGGCCCCGGTTGCCCCAGATTGTCCCAATAGCACTATTATATAGATATTTCGACAAGACCGTTCCTAGGGGTAATTTTTCGCGTAGAATCGATTGCGCGGTTGCCCGGGTTCCAAATCTCAAGCGGAGCGGAGTTAAAGTGGATCTCTTGAAAAATGAAATTAGGGGCAAAAGTACATTTTGCGTTCGAATATCGAGGATTTTGACAATGCCATCGTGTTCCTCGTGAAAAAATACATCGGATAGGGCCTTTGGGAAACGCCAAAAAAGATTACCCGTCGCGGGAGATTCGACCATAGGAAATCCGATTTTTGGCGTGCCGTGGCCTATGGCCCCGGCTGCCCCAGATTGTCCCAATAGAACTATTATATAGATATTTCGACAAGACCGTTCCTAGGGGTAATTTTTCGCGTAGAATCGATTGCGCGGGTGCCCGGGTTCCAAATCTCAAGCGGAGCAGAGTTAAAGTGGATCTCTTGAAAAATGAAATTAGGGGCAAAAGTACCTTTTGCGTTCGAATATCGAGGATTTTGACAATGCCATCGTGTTCCTCGTGAAAAAATACATCGGATAGGGCCTTTGGGAAACGCCAAAAAAGCTTACCCGTCGCGGGAGATTCGACCATAGGAAATCCGATTTTTGGCGTGCCGTGGCCTATGGTCCCGGCTGCCCCAGATTGTCCCAATAGAACTATTCTATAGATATTTCGACAAGACCGTTCCTAGCGGTAATTTTTCGCGTAGAATCGATTGCGCGGGTGCCCGGGTTCCAAATCTCAAGCGGAGCAGAGTTAAAGTGGATCTCTTGAAAAATGAAATTAGGGGCAAAAGTACCTTTTGCGTTCGAATATCGAGGATTTTGACAATGCCATCGTGTTCCTCGTGAAAAAATACATCGGATAGGGCCTTTGGGAAACGCCAAAAAAGCTTACCCGTCGCGGGAGATTCGACCATAGGAAATCCGATTTTTGGCGTGCCGTGGCCTATGGTCCCGGCTGCCCCAGATTGTCCCAATAGAACTATTCTATAGATATTTCGACAAGACCGTTCCTAGCGGTAATTTTTCGCGTAGAATCGATTGCGCGGGTGCCCGGGTTCCAAATCTCAAGCGGAGCAGAGTTAAAGTGGATCTCTTGAAAAATGAAATTAGGGGCAAAAGTACCTTTTGCGTTCGAATATCGAGGATTTTGACAATGCCATCGTGTTCCTCGTGAAAAAATACATCGGATAGGGCCTTTGGGGAACGCCAAAAAAGATTACCCGTCGCGGGAGATTCGACCATAGGAAATCCAATTTTGGCGTGCCGTGGCCTATGGCTCCGGTTGCCCCAGATTGTCCCAATAGAACTATTATATAGATATTTCGACAAGACCGTTCCTAGGGGTAATTTTTCGCGTAGAATCGTTTGCGCGGGTGCCCGGGTTCCAAATCTCAATCGGAGCAGAGTTAAAGTGGATCTCTTGAAAAATGAAATTAGGGGCAAAAGTACCTTTTGCGTTCGAATATCGAGGATTTTGACAATGCCATCGTGTTCCTCGTGAAAAAATACATCGGATAGGGCCTTTGGGAAACGCCAAAAAAGATTACCCGTCGCGGGAGATTCGACCATAGGAAATCCGATTTTTGGCTTGCCGTGGCCTATGGCCCCGGCTGCCCCAGATTGTCCCAATAGAACTATTCTATAGATATTTCGACAAGACCGTTCCTAGGGGTAATTTTTCTCGTAGAATCGATTGCGCGGGTGCCCGGGTTCCAAATCTCAAGCGGAGCAGAGTTAAAGTGGATCTCTTGAAAAATGAAATTAGGGGCAAAAGTACCTTTTGCGTTCGAATATCGAGGATTTTGACAATGCCATCGTGTTCCTCGTGAAAAAATACATCGGATAGGGCCTTTAGGAATCGCCAAAAAAGCTTACCCGTCGCGGGAGATTCGACCATAGGAAATCCGATTTTTGGCGTGCCGTGGCCTATGGCCCCGGCTGCCCCAGATTGTCTCAATAGAACTATTCTATAGATATTTCGACAAGACCGTTCCTAGGGGTAATTTTTCGCGTAGAATCGATTGCGCGGGTGCCCGGGTTCCAAATCTCAAGCGGAGCAGAGTTAAAGTGGATCTCTTGAAAAATGAAATTAGGGCCAAAAGTACCTTTTGCGTTCGAATATCGAGAATTTTGACAATGCCATCGTGTTCCTCGTGAAAAAATACATCGGATAGGGCCTTTGGGAAACGCCAAAAAAGCTTACCCGTCGCGGGAGATTCGACCATAGGAAATCCGATTTTTGGCGTGCCGTGGCCTATGGCCCCGGTTGCCCCAGATTGTCCCAATAGCACTATTATATAGATATTTCGACAAGACCGTTCCTAGGGGTAATTTTTCGCGTAGAATCGATTGCGCGGTTGCCCGGGTTCCAAATCTCAAGCGGAGCGGAGTTAAAGTGGATCTCTTGAAAAATGAAATTAGGGGCAAAAGTACATTTTGCGTTCGAATATCGAGGATTTTGACAATGCCATCGTGTTCCTCGTGAAAAAATACATCGGATAGGGCCTTTGGGAAACGCCAAAAAAGATTACCCGTCGCGGGAGATTCGTCCATAGGAAATCCAATTTTGGCGTGCCGTGGCCTATGGCTCCGGTTGCCCCAGATTGTCCCAATAGAACTATTATATAGATATTTCGACAAGACCGTTCCTAGGGGTAATTTTTCGCGTAGAATCGTTTGCGCGGGTGCCCGGGTTCCAAATCTCAATCGGAGCAGAGTTAAAGTGGATCTCTTGAAAAATGAAATTAGGGGCAAAAGTACCTTTTGCGTTCGAATATCGAGGATTTTGACAATGCCATCGTGTTCCTCGTGAAAAAATACATCGGATAGGGCCTTTGGGAAACGCCAAAAAAGCTTACCCGTCGCGGGAGATTCGACCATAGGAAATCCGATTTTTGGCGTGCCGTGGCCTATGGCCCCGGCTGCCCCAGATTGTCCCAATAGAACTATTCTATAGATATTTCGACAAGACCGTTCCTAGGGGTAATTTTTCTCGTAGAATCGATTGCGCGGGTGCCCGGGTTCCAAATCTCAAGCGGAGCAGAGTTAAAGTGGATCTCTTGAAAAATGAAATTAGGGGCAAAAGTACCTTTTGCGTTCGAATATCGAGGATTTTGACAATGCCATCGTGTTCCTCGTGAAAAAATACATCGGATAGGGCCTTTAGGAATCGCCAAAAAAGCTTACCCGTCGCGGGAGATTCGACCATAGGAAATCCGATTTTTGGCGTGCCGTGGCCTATGGCCCCGGCTGCCCCAGATTGTCTCAATAGAACTATTCTATAGATATTTCGACAAGACCGTTCCTAGGGGTAATTTTTCGCGTAGAATCGATTGCGCGGGTGCCCGGGTTCCAAATCTCAAGCGGAGCAGAGTTAAAGTGGATCTCTTGAAAAATGAAATTAGGGCCAAAAGTACCTTTTGCGTTCGAATATCGAGAATTTTGACAATGCCATCGTGTTCCTCGTGAAAAAATACATCGGATAGGGCCTTTGGGAAACGCCAAAAAAGCTTACCCGTCGCGGGAGATTCGACCATAGGTAATCCGATTTTTGGCTTGCCGTGGCCTATGGCCCCGGCTGCCCCAGATTGTCCCAATAGAACTATTCTATAGATATTTCGACAAGACCGTTCCTAGGGGTAATTTTTCGCGTAGAATCGATTGCGCGGGTGCCCGGGTTCCAAATCTCAAGCGTAGCAGAGTTAAAGGGGATCTCTTGAAAAATGAAATTAGGGGCAAAAGTACCTTTTGCGTTCGAATATCGAGGATTTTGACAATGCCATCGTGTTCCTCGTGAAAAAATACATCGGATAGGGCCTTTGGGAAACGCCAAAAAAGATTACCCGTCGCGGGAGATTCGACCATAGGAAATCCGATTTTTGGCGTGCCGTGGCCTATGGCCCCGGCTGCCCCAGATTGTCCCAATAGAACTATTCTATAGATATTTCGACAAGACCGTTCCTAGGGGTAATTTTTCGCGTAGAATCGATTGCGCGGGTGCCCGGGTTCCAAATCTCAAGCGGAGCAGAGTTAAAGTGGATCTCTTGAAAAATGAAATTAGGGCCAAAAGTACCTTTTGCGTTCGAATATCGAGGATTTTGACAATGCCATCGTGTTCCTCGTGAAAAAATACATCGGATAGGGCCTTTGGGAAACGCCAAAAAAGATTACCCGTCGCGGGAGAATCGACCATAGGAAATTCGATTTTTGGCGTGCCGTGGCCTATGGCCCCGGTAGCCCCAGATTGTCCCAATAGAACTATTATATAGATATTTCGACAAGACCGTTCCTATGGGTAATTTTTCGCGTAGAATCGTTTGCGCGGGTGCCCGGGTTCCAAATCTCAATCGGAGCAGAGTTAAAGTGGATCTCTTGAAAAATGAAATTAGGGGCAAAAGTACCTTTTGCGTTCGAATATCGAGGATTTTGACAATGCCATCGTGTTCCTCGTGAAAAAATACATCGGATAGGGCCTTTGGGAAACGCCAAAAAAGATTACCCGTCGCGGGAGATTCGACCATAGGAAATCCGATTTTTGGCTTGCCGTGGCCTATGGCCCCGGCTGCCCCAGATTGTCCCAATAGAACTATTCTATAGATATTTCGACAAGACCGTTCCTAGGGGTAATTTTTCGCGTAGAATCGATTGCGCGGGTGCTCGGGTTCCAAATCTCAAGCGGAGCGGAGTAAAAGTGGACCTCTTGAAAAATGAAATTAGGGCCAAAAGTACCTTTTGCGTTCGAATATCGAGGATTTTGACAATGCCATCGTGTTCCTCGTGAAAAAATACATCGGATAGGGCCTTTGGGAAACGCCAAACGAGCTTACCCGTCGCGGGAGATTCGACCATAGGAAATCCGATTTTTGGCGTGCCGTGGCCTATGGCCCCGGCTGCCCCAGATTGTCCCAATAGAACTATTCTATAGATATTTCGACAAGACCGTTCCTAGGGGTAATTTTTCGCGTAGAATCGATTGCGCGGGTGCCCGGGTTCCAAATCTCAAGCGGAGCAGAGTTAAAGGGGATCTCTTGAAAAATGAAATTAGGGGCAAAAGTACCTTTTGCGTTCGAATATCGAGAATTTTGACAATGCCATCGTGTTCCTCGTGAAAAAATACATCGGATAGGGCCTTTGGGAAACGCCAAAAAAGCTTACCCGTCGCGGGAGATTCGACCATAGGAAATCCGATTTTTGGCGTGCCGTGGCCTATGGCCCCGGTTGCCCCAGATTGTCCCAATAGCACTATTATGTAGATATTTCGACAAGACCGTTCCTAGGGGTAATTTTTCGCGTAGAATCGATTGCGCGGTTGCCCGGGTTCCAAATCTCAAGCGGAGCGGAGTTAAAGTGGATCTCTTGAAAAATGAAATTAGGGGCAAAAGTACATTTTGCGTTCGAATATCGAGGATTTTGACAATGCCATCGTGTTCCTCGTGAAAAAATACATCGGATAGGGCCTTTGGGAAACGCCAAAAAAGATTACCCGTCGCGGGAGATTCGACCATAGGAAATCCGATTTTTGGCGTGCTGTGGCCTATGGCCCCGGTTGCCCCAGATTGTCCCAATAGAACTATTCTATAGATATTTCGACAAGACCGTTCCTAGGGGTAATTTTTCGCGTAGAATCGATTGCGCGGGTTCCCGGGTTCCAAATCTCAAGCGGAGCAGAGTTAAAGTGGATCTCTTGAAAAATGAAATTAGGGGCAAAAGTACATTTTGCGTTCGAATATCGAGGATTTTGACAATGCCATCGTGTTCCTCGTGAAAAAATACATCGGATAGGGCCTTTGGGAAACGCCAAAAAAGATTACCCGTCGCGGGAGATTCGACCATAGGAAATCCGATTTTTGGCGTGCCGTGGCCTATGGCCCCGGCTGCCCCAGATTGTCCCAATAGAACTATTATATAGATATTTCGACAAGACCGTTCCTAGGGGTAATTTTTCGCGTAGAATCGATTGCGCGAGTGCCCGGGTTCCAAATCTCAAGCGGAGCAGAGTTAAAGTGGATCTCTTGAAAAATGAAATTAGGGGCAAAAGTACCTTTTGCGTTCGAATATCGAGGATTTTGACAATGCCATCGTGTTCCTCGTGAAAAAATACATCGGATAGGGCCTTTGGGAAACGCCAAAAAAGCTTACCCGTCGCGGGAGATTCGACCATAGGAAATCCGATTTTTGGCGTGCCGTGGCCTATGGTCCCGGCTGCCCCAGATTGTCCCAATAGAACTATTCTATAGATATTTCGACAAGACCGTTCCTAGCGGTAATTTTTCGCGTAGAATCGATTGCGCGGGTGCCCGGGTTCCAAATCTCAAGCGGAGCAGAGTTAAAGTGGATCTCTTGAAAAATGAAATTAGGGGCAAAAGTACCTTTTGCGTTCGAATATCGAGGATTTTGACAATGCCATCGTGTTCCTCGTGAAAAAATACATCGGATAGGGCCTTTGGGAAACGCCAAAAAAGCTTACCCGTCGCGGGAGATTCGACCATAGGAAATCCGATTTTTGGCGTGCCGTGGCCTATGGTCCCGGCTGCCCCAGATTGTCCCAATAGAACTATTCTATAGATATTTCGACAAGACCGTTCCTAGCGGTAATTTTTCGCGTAGAATCGATTGCGCGGGTGCCCGGGTTCCAAATCTCAAGCGGAGCAGAGTTAAAGTGGATCTCTTGAAAAATGAAATTAGGGGCAAAAGTACCTTTTGCGTTCGAATATCGAGGATTTTGACAATGCCATCGTGTTCCTCGTGAAAAAATACATCGGATAGGGCCTTTGGGAAACGCCAAAAAAGATTACCCGTCGCGGGAGATTCGACCATAGGAAATCCAATTTTGGCGTGCCGTGGCCTATGGCTCCGGTTGCCCCAGATTGTCCCAATAGAACTATTATATAGATATTTCGACAAGACCGTTCCTAGGGGTAATTTTTCGCGTAGAATCGTTTGCGCGGGTGCCCGGGTTCCAAATCTCAATCGGAGCAGAGTTAAAGTGGATCTCTTGAAAAATGAAATTAGGGGCAAAAGTACCTTTTGCGTTCGAATATCGAGGATTTTGACAATGCCATCGTGTTCCTCGTGAAAAAATACATCGGATAGGGCCTTTGGGAAACGCCAAAAAAGATTACCCGTCGCGGGAGATTCGACCATAGGAAATCCGATTTTTGGCTTGCCGTGGCCTATGGCCCCGGCTGCCCCAGATTGTCCCAATAGAACTATTCTATAGATATTTCGACAAGACCGTTCCTAGGGGTAATTTTTCGCGTAGAATCGATTGCGCGGGTGCCCGGGTTCCAAATCTCAAGCGGAGCAGAGTTAAAGTGGATCTCTTGATAAATGAAATTAGGGGCAAAAGTACCTTTTGCGTTCGAATATCGAGGATTTTGACAATGCCATCGTGTTCCTCGTGAAAAAATACATCGGATAGGGCCTTTGGGAAACGTCAAAAAAGCTTACCCGTCGCGGGAGATTCGACCATAGGAAATCCGATTTTTGGCGTGCCGTGGCCTATGGTCCCGGCTGCCCCAGATTGTCCCAATAGAACTATTCTATAGATATTTCGACAAGACCGTTCCTAGCGGTAATTTTTCGCGTAGAATCGATTGCGCGGGTGCCCGGGTTCCAAATCTCAAGCGGAGCAGAGTTAAAGTGGATCTCTTGAAAAATGAAATTAGGGGCAAAAGTACCTTTTGCGTTCGAATATCGAGGATTTTGACAATGCCATCGTGTTCCTCGTGAAAAAATACATCGGATAGGGCCTTTGGGAAACGCCAAAAAAGATTACCCGTCGCGGGAGATTCGACCATAGGAAATCCAATTTTGGCGTGCCGTGGCCTATGGCTCCGGTTGCCCCAGATTGTCCCAATAGAACTATTATATAGATATTTCGACAAGACCGTTCCTAGGGGTAATTTTTCGCGTAGAATCGTTTGCGCGGGTGCCCGGGTTCCAAATCTCAATCGGAGCAGAGTTAAAGTGGATCTCTTGAAAAATGAAATTAGGGGCAAAAGTACCTTTTGCGTTCGAATATCGAGGATTTTGACAATGCCATCGTGTTCCTCGTGAAAAAATACATCGGATAGGGCCTTTGGGAAACGCCAAAAAAGATTACCCGTCGCGGGAGATTCGACCATAGGAAATCCGATTTTTGGCTTGCCGTGGCCTATGGCCCCGGCTGCCCCAGATTGTCCCAATAGAACTATTCTATAGATATTTCGACAAGACCGTTCCTAGGGGTAATTTTTCGCGTAGAATCGATTGCGCGAGTGCCCGGGTTCCAAATCTCAAGCGGAGCAGAGTTAAAGTGGATCTCTTGATAAATGAAATTAGGGGCAAAAGTACCTTTTGCGTTCGAATATCGAGGATTTTGACAATGCCATCGTGTTCCTCGTGAAAAAATACATCGGATAGGGCCTTTGGGAAACGCCAAAAAAGCTTACCCGTCGCGGGAGATTCGACCATAGGAAATCCGATTTTTGGCGTGCCGTGGCCTATGGCCCCGGCTGCCCCAGATTGTCCCAATAGAACTATTCTATAGATATTTCGACAAGACCGTTCCTAGGGGTAATTTTTCTCGTAGAATCGATTGCGCGGGTGCCCGGGTTCCAAATCTCAAGCGGAGCAGAGTTAAAGTGGATCTCTTGAAAAATGAAATTAGGGGCAAAAGTACCTTTTGCGTTCGAATATCGAGGATTTTGACAATGCCATCGTGTTCCTCGTGAAAAAATACATCGGATAGGGCCTTTAGGAATCGCCAAAAAAGCTTACCCGTCGCGGGAGATTCGACCATAGGAAATCCGATTTTTGGCGTGCCGTGGCCTATGGCCCCGGCTGCCCCAGATTGTCTCAATAGAACTATTCTATAGATATTTCGACAAGACCGTTCCTAGGGGTAATTTTTCGCGTAGAATCGATTGCGCGGGTGCCCGGGTTCCAAATCTCAAGCGGAGCAGAGTTAAAGTGGATCTCTTGAAAAATGAAATTAGGGCCAAAAGTACCTTTTGCGTTCGAATATCGAGAATTTTGACAATGCCATCGTGTTCCTCGTGAAAAAATACATCGGATAGGGCCTTTGGGAAACGCCAAAAAAGCTTACCCGTCGCGGGAGATTCGACCATAGGAAATCCGATTTTTGGCGTGCCGTGGCCTATGGCCCCGGTTGCCCCAGATTGTCCCAATAGCACTATTATATAGATATTTCGACAAGACCGTTCCTAGGGGTAATTTTTCGCGTAGAATCGATTGCGCGGTTGCCCGGGTTCCAAATCTCAAGCGGAGCGGAGTTAAAGTGGATCTCTTGAAAAATGAAATTAGGGGCAAAAGTACATTTTGCGTTCGAATATCGAGGATTTTGACAATGCCATCGTGTTCCTCGTGAAAAAATACATCGGATAGGGCCTTTGGGAAACGCCAAAAAAGATTACCCGTCGCGGGAGATTCGACCATAGGAAATCCAATTTTGGCGTGCCGTGGCCTATGGCTCCGGTTGCCCCAGATTGTCCCAATAGAACTATTATATAGATATTTCGACAAGACCGTTCCTAGGGGTAATTTTTCGCGTAGAATCGTTTGCGCGGGTGCCCGGGTTCCAAATCTCAATCGGAGCAGAGTTAAAGTGGATCTCTTGAAAAATGAAATTAGGGGCAAAAGTACCTTTTGCGTTCGAATATCGAGGATTTTGACAATGCCATCGTGTTCCTCGTGAAAAAATACATCGGATAGGGCCTTTGGGAAACGCCAAAAAAGCTTACCCGTCGCGGGAGATTCGACCATAGGAAATCCGATTTTTGGCGTGCCGTGGCCTATGGCCCCGGCTGCCCCAGATTGTCCCAATAGAACTATTCTATAGATATTTCGACAAGACCGTTCCTAGGGGTAATTTTTCTCGTAGAATCGATTGCGCGGGTGCCCGGGTTCCAAATCTCAAGCGGAGCAGAGTTAAAGTGGATCTCTTGAAAAATGAAATTAGGGGCAAAAGTACCTTTTGCGTTCGAATATCGAGGATTTTGACAATGCCATCGTGTTCCTCGTGAAAAAATACATCGGATAGGGCCTTTAGGAATCGCCAAAAAAGCTTACCCGTCGCGGGAGATTCGACCATAGGAAATCCGATTTTTGGCGTGCCGTGGCCTATGGCCCCGGCTGCCCCAGATTGTCTCAATAGAACTATTCTATAGATATTTCGACAAGACCGTTCCTAGGGGTAATTTTTCGCGTAGAATCGATTGCGCGGGTGCCCGGGTTCCAAATCTCAAGCGGAGCAGAGTTAAAGTGGATCTCTTGAAAAATGAAATTAGGGCCAAAAGTACCTTTTGCGTTCGAATATCGAGAATTTTGACAATGCCATCGTGTTCCTCGTGAAAAAATACATCGGATAGGGCCTTTGGGAAACGCCAAAAAAACTTACCCGTCGCGGGAGATTCGACCATAGGAAATCCGATTTTTGGCGTGCCGTGGCCTATGGCCCCGGTTGCCCCAGATTGTCCCAATAGCACTATTATATAGATATTTCGACAAGACCGTTCCTAGGGGTAATTTTTCGCGTAGAATCGATTGCGCGGTTGCCCGGGTTCCAAATCTCAAGCGGAGCGGAGTTAAAGTGGATCTCTTGAAAAATGAAATTAGGGGCAAAAGTACATTTTGCGTTCGAATATCGAGGATTTTGACAATGCCATCGTGTTCCTCGTGAAAAAATACATCGGATAGGGCCTTTGGGAAACGCCAAAAAAGATTACCCGTCGCGGGAGATTCGACCATAGGAAATCCGATTTTTGGCGTGCCGTGGCCTATGGCCCCGGCTGCCCCAGATTGTCCCAATAGAACTATTATATAGATATTTCGACAAGACCGTTCCTAGGGGTAATTTTTCGCGTAGAATCGATTGCGCGGGTGCCCGGGTTCCAAATCTCAAGCGGAGCAGAGTTAAAGTGGATCTCTTGAAAAATGAAATTAGGGGCAAAAGTACCTTTTGCGTTCGAATATCGAGGATTTTGACAATGCCATCGTGTTCCTCGTGAAAAAATACATCGGATAGGGCCTTTGGGAAACGCCAAAAAAGCTTACCCGTCGCGGGAGATTCGACCATAGGAAATCCGATTTTTGGCGTGCCGTGGCCTATGGTCCCGGCTGCCCCAGATTGTCCCAATAGAACTATTCTATAGATATTTCGACAAGACCGTTCCTAGCGGTAATTTTTCGCGTAGAATCGATTGCGCGGGTGCCCGGGTTCCAAATCTCAAGCGGAGCAGAGTTAAAGTGGATCTCTTGAAAAATGAAATTAGGGGCAAAAGTACCTTTTGCGTTCGAATATCGAGGATTTTGACAATGCCATCGTGTTCCTCGTGAAAAAATACATCGGATAGGGCCTTTGGGAAACGCCAAAAAAGCTTACCCGTCGCGGGAGATTCGACCATAGGAAATCCGATTTTTGGCGTGCCGTGGCCTATGGTCCCGGCTGCCCCAGATTGTCCCAATAGAACTATTCTATAGATATTTCGACAAGACCGTTCCTAGCGGTAATTTTTCGCGTAGAATCGATTGCGCGGGTGCCCGGGTTCCAAATCTCAAGCGGAGCAGAGTTAAAGTGGATCTCTTGAAAAATGAAATTAGGGGCAAAAGTACCTTTTGCGTTCGAATATCGAGGATTTTGACAATGCCATCGTGTTCCTCGTGAAAAAATACATCGGATAGGGCCTTTGGGGAACGCCAAAAAAGATTACCCGTCGCGGGAGATTCGACCATAGGAAATCCAATTTTGGCGTGCCGTGGCCTATGGCTCCGGTTGCCCCAGATTGTCCCAATAGAACTATTATATAGATATTTCGACAAGACCGTTCCTAGGGGTAATTTTTCGCGTAGAATCGTTTGCGCGGGTGCCCGGGTTCCAAATCTCAATCGGAGCAGAGTTAAAGTGGATCTCTTGAAAAATGAAATTAGGGGCAAAAGTACCTTTTGCGTTCGAATATCGAGGATTTTGACAATGCCATCGTGTTCCTCGTGAAAAAATACATCGGATAGGGCCTTTGGGAAACGCCAAAAAAGATTACCCGTCGCGGGAGATTCGACCATAGGAAATCCGATTTTTGGCTTGCCGTGGCCTATGGCCCCGGCTGCCCCAGATTGTCCCAATAGAACTATTCTATAGATATTTCGACAAGACCGTTCCTAGGGGTAATTTTTCTCGTAGAATCGATTGCGCGGGTGCCCGGGTTCCAAATCTCAAGCGGAGCAGAGTTAAAGTGGATCTCTTGAAAAATGAAATTAGGGGCAAAAGTACCTTTTGCGTTCGAATATCGAGGATTTTGACAATGCCATCGTGTTCCTCGTGAAAAAATACATCGGATAGGGCCTTTAGGAATCGCCAAAAAAGCTTACCCGTCGCGGGAGATTCGACCATAGGAAATCCGATTTTTGGCGTGCCGTGGCCTATGGCCCCGGCTGCCCCAGATTGTCTCAATAGAACTATTCTATAGATATTTCGACAAGACCGTTCCTAGGGGTAATTTTTCGCGTAGAATCGATTGCGCGGGTGCCCGGGTTCCAAATCTCAAGCGGAGCAGAGTTAAAGTGGATCTCTTGAAAAATGAAATTAGGGCCAAAAGTACCTTTTGCGTTCGAATATCGAGAATTTTGACAATGCCATCGTGTTCCTCGTGAAAAAATACATCGGATAGGGCCTTTGGGAAACGCCAAAAAAGCTTACCCGTCGCGGGAGATTCGACCATAGGAAATCCGATTTTTGGCGTGCCGTGGCCTATGGCCCCGGTTGCCCCAGATTGTCCCAATAGCACTATTATATAGATATTTCGACAAGACCGTTCCTAGGGGTAATTTTTCGCGTAGAATCGATTGCGCGGTTGCCCGGGTTCCAAATCTCAAGCGGAGCGGAGTTAAAGTGGATCTCTTGAAAAATGAAATTAGGGGCAAAAGTACATTTTGCGTTCGAATATCGAGGATTTTGACAATGCCATCGTGTTCCTCGTGAAAAAATACATCGGATAGGGCCTTTGGGAAACGCCAAAAAAGATTACCCGTCGCGGGAGATTCGTCCATAGGAAATCCAATTTTGGCGTGCCGTGGCCTATGGCTCCGGTTGCCCCAGATTGTCCCAATAGAACTATTATATAGATATTTCGACAAGACCGTTCCTAGGGGTAATTTTTCGCGTAGAATCGTTTGCGCGGGTGCCCGGGTTCCAAATCTCAATCGGAGCAGAGTTAAAGTGGATCTCTTGAAAAATGAAATTAGGGGCAAAAGTACCTTTTGCGTTCGAATATCGAGGATTTTGACAATGCCATCGTGTTCCTCGTGAAAAAATACATCGGATAGGGCCTTTGGGAAACGCCAAAAAAGCTTACCCGTCGCGGGAGATTCGACCATAGGAAATCCGATTTTTGGCGTGCCGTGGCCTATGGCCCCGGCTGCCCCAGATTGTCCCAATAGAACTATTCTATAGATATTTCGACAAGACCGTTCCTAGGGGTAATTTTTCTCGTAGAATCGATTGCGCGGGTGCCCGGGTTCCAAATCTCAAGCGGAGCAGAGTTAAAGTGGATCTCTTGAAAAATGAAATTAGGGGCAAAAGTACCTTTTGCGTTCGAATATCGAGGATTTTGACAATGCCATCGTGTTCCTCGTGAAAAAATACATCGGATAGGGCCTTTAGGAATCGCCAAAAAAGCTTACCCGTCGCGGGAGATTCGACCATAGGAAATCCGATTTTTGGCGTGCCGTGGCCTATGGCCCCGGCTGCCCCAGATTGTCTCAATAGAACTATTCTATAGATATTTCGACAAGACCGTTCCTAGGGGTAATTTTTCGCGTAGAATCGATTGCGCGGGTGCCCGGGTTCCAAATCTCAAGCGGAGCAGAGTTAAAGTGGATCTCTTGAAAAATGAAATTAGGGCCAAAAGTACCTTTTGCGTTCGAATATCGAGAATTTTGACAATGCCATCGTGTTCCTCGTGAAAAAATACATCGGATAGGGCCTTTGGGAAACGCCAAAAAAGCTTACCCGTCGCGGGAGATTCGACCATAGGTAATCCGATTTTTGGCTTGCCGTGGCCTATGGCCCCGGCTGCCCCAGATTGTCCCAATAGAACTATTCTATAGATATTTCGACAAGACCGTTCCTAGGGGTAATTTTTCGCGTAGAATCGATTGCGCGGGTGCCCGGGTTCCAAATCTCAAGCGTAGCAGAGTTAAAGGGGATCTCTTGAAAAATGAAATTAGGGGCAAAAGTACCTTTTGCGTTCGAATATCGAGGATTTTGACAATGCCATCGTGTTCCTCGTGAAAAAATACATCGGATAGGGCCTTTGGGAAACGCCAAAAAAGATTACCCGTCGCGGGAGATTCGACCATAGGAAATCCGATTTTTGGCGTGCCGTGGCCTATGGCCCCGGCTGCCCCAGATTGTCCCAATAGAACTATTCTATAGATATTTCGACAAGACCGTTCCTAGGGGTAATTTTTCGCGTAGAATCGATTGCGCGGGTGCCCGGGTTCCAAATCTCAAGCGGAGCAGAGTTAAAGTGGATCTCTTGAAAAATGAAATTAGGGCCAAAAGTACCTTTTGCGTTCGAATATCGAGGATTTTGACAATGCCATCGTGTTCCTCGTGAAAAAATACATCGGATAGGGCCTTTGGGAAACGCCAAAAAAGATTACCCGTCGCGGGAGAATCGACCATAGGAAATTCGATTTTTGGCGTGCCGTGGCCTATGGCCCCGGTAGCCCCAGATTGTCCCAATAGAACTATTATATAGATATTTCGACAAGACCGTTCCTATGGGTAATTTTTCGCGTAGAATCGTTTGCGCGGGTGCCCGGGTTCCAAATCTCAATCGGAGCAGAGTTAAAGTGGATCTCTTGAAAAATGAAATTAGGGGCAAAAGTACCTTTTGCGTTCGAATATCGAGGATTTTGACAATGCCATCGTGTTCCTCGTGAAAAAATACATCGGATAGGGCCTTTGGGAAACGCCAAAAAAGATTACCCGTCGCGGGAGATTCGACCATAGGAAATCCGATTTTTGGCTTGCCGTGGCCTATGGCCCCGGCTGCCCCAGATTGTCCCAATAGAACTATTCTATAGATATTTCGACAAGACCGTTCCTAGGGGTAATTTTTCGCGTAGAATCGATTGCGCGGGTGCTCGGGTTCCAAATCTCAAGCGGAGCGGAGTAAAAGTGGACCTCTTGAAAAATGAAATTAGGGCCAAAAGTACCTTTTGCGTTCGAATATCGAGGATTTTGACAATGCCATCGTGTTCCTCGTGAAAAAATACATCGGATAGGGCCTTTGGGAAACGCCAAACGAGCTTACCCGTCGCGGGAGATTCGACCATAGGAAATCCGATTTTTGGCGTGCCGTGGCCTATGGCCCCGGCTGCCCCAGATTGTCCCAATAGAACTATTCTATAGATATTTCGACAAGACCGTTCCTAGGGGTAATTTTTCGCGTAGAATCGATTGCGCGGGTGCCCGGGTTCCAAATCTCAAGCGGAGCAGAGTTAAAGGGGATCTCTTGAAAAATGAAATTAGGGGCAAAAGTACCTTTTGCGTTCGAATATCGAGAATTTTGACAATGCCATCGTGTTCCTCGTGAAAAAATACATCGGATAGGGCCTTTGGGAAACGCCAAAAAAGCTTACCCGTCGCGGGAGATTCGACCATAGGAAATCCGATTTTTGGCGTGCCGTGGCCTATGGCCCCGGTTGCCCCAGATTGTCCCAATAGCACTATTATGTAGATATTTCGACAAGACCGTTCCTAGGGGTAATTTTTCGCGTAGAATCGATTGCGCGGTTGCCCGGGTTCCAAATCTCAAGCGGAGCGGAGTTAAAGTGGATCTCTTGAAAAATGAAATTAGGGGCAAAAGTACATTTTGCGTTCGAATATCGAGGATTTTGACAATGCCATCGTGTTCCTCGTGAAAAAATACATCGGATAGGGCCTTTGGGAAACGCCAAAAAAGATTACCCGTCGCGGGAGATTCGACCATAGGAAATCCGATTTTTGGCGTGCTGTGGCCTATGGCCCCGGTTGCCCCAGATTGTCCCAATAGAACTATTCTATAGATATTTCGACAAGACCGTTCCTAGGGGTAATTTTTCGCGTAGAATCGATTGCGCGGGTTCCCGGGTTCCAAATCTCAAGCGGAGCAGAGTTAAAGTGGATCTCTTGAAAAATGAAATTAGGGGCAAAAGTACATTTTGCGTTCGAATATCGAGGATTTTGACAATGCCATCGTGTTCCTCGTGAAAAAATACATCGGATAGGGCCTTTGGGAAACGCCAAAAAAGATTACCCGTCGCGGGAGATTCGACCATAGGAAATCCGATTTTTGGCGTGCCGTGGCCTATGGCCCCGGCTGCCCCAGATTGTCCCAATAGAACTATTATATAGATATTTCGACAAGACCGTTCCTAGGGGTAATTTTTCGCGTAGAATCGATTGCGCGAGTGCCCGGGTTCCAAATCTCAAGCGGAGCAGAGTTAAAGTGGATCTCTTGAAAAATGAAATTAGGGGCAAAAGTACCTTTTGCGTTCGAATATCGAGGATTTTGACAATGCCATCGTGTTCCTCGTGAAAAAATACATCGGATAGGGCCTTTGGGAAACGCCAAAAAAGCTTACCCGTCGCGGGAGATTCGACCATAGGAAATCCGATTTTTGGCGTGCCGTGGCCTATGGTCCCGGCTGCCCCAGATTGTCCCAATAGAACTATTCTATAGATATTTCGACAAGACCGTTCCTAGCGGTAATTTTTCGCGTAGAATCGATTGCGCGGGTGCCCGGGTTCCAAATCTCAAGCGGAGCAGAGTTAAAGTGGATCTCTTGAAAAATGAAATTAGGGGCAAAAGTACCTTTTGCGTTCGAATATCGAGGATTTTGACAATGCCATCGTGTTCCTCGTGAAAAAATACATCGGATAGGGCCTTTGGGAAACGCCAAAAAAGCTTACCCGTCGCGGGAGATTCGACCATAGGAAATCCGATTTTTGGCGTGCCGTGGCCTATGGTCCCGGCTGCCCCAGATTGTCCCAATAGAACTATTCTATAGATATTTCGACAAGACCGTTCCTAGCGGTAATTTTTCGCGTAGAATCGATTGCGCGGGTGCCCGGGTTCCAAATCTCAAGCGGAGCAGAGTTAAAGTGGATCTCTTGAAAAATGAAATTAGGGGCAAAAGTACCTTTTGCGTTCGAATATCGAGGATTTTGACAATGCCATCGTGTTCCTCGTGAAAAAATACATCGGATAGGGCCTTTGGGGAACGCCAAAAAAGATTACCCGTCGCGGGAGATTCGACCATAGGAAATCCAATTTTGGCGTGCCGTGGCCTATGGCTCCGGTTGCCCCAGATTGTCCCAATAGAACTATTATATAGATATTTCGACAAGACCGTTCCTAGGGGTAATTTTTCGCGTAGAATCGTTTGCGCGGGTGCCCGGGTTCCAAATCTCAATCGGAGCAGAGTTAAAGTGGATCTCTTGAAAAATGAAATTAGGGGCAAAAGTACCTTTTGCGTTCGAATATCGAGGATTTTGACAATGCCATCGTGTTCCTCGTGAAAAAATACATCGGATAGGGCCTTTGGGAAACGCCAAAAAAGATTACCCGTCGCGGGAGATTCGACCATAGGAAATCCGATTTTTGGCTTGCCGTGGCCTATGGCCCCGGCTGCCCCAGATTGTCCCAATAGAACTATTCTATAGATATTTCGACAAGACCGTTCCTAGGGGTAATTTTTCTCGTAGAATCGATTGCGCGGGTGCCCGGGTTCCAAATCTCAAGCGGAGCAGAGTTAAAGTGGATCTCTTGAAAAATGAAATTAGGGGCAAAAGTACCTTTTGCGTTCGAATATCGAGGATTTTGACAATGCCATCGTGTTCCTCGTGAAAAAATACATCGGATAGGGCCTTTAGGAATCGCCAAAAAAGCTTACCCGTCGCGGGAGATTCGACCATAGGAAATCCGATTTTTGGCGTGCCGTGGCCTATGGCCCCGGCTGCCCCAGATTGTCTCAATAGAACTATTCTATAGATATTTCGACAAGACCGTTCCTAGGGGTAATTTTTCGCGTAGAATCGATTGCGCGGGTGCCCGGGTTCCAAATCTCAAGCGGAGCAGAGTTAAAGTGGATCTCTTGAAAAATGAAATTAGGGCCAAAAGTACCTTTTGCGTTCGAATATCGAGAATTTTGACAATGCCATCGTGTTCCTCGTGAAAAAATACATCGGATAGGGCCTTTGGGAAACGCCAAAAAAGCTTACCCGTCGCGGGAGATTCGACCATAGGAAATCCGATTTTTGGCGTGCCGTGGCCTATGGCCCCGGTTGCCCCAGATTGTCCCAATAGCACTATTATATAGATATTTCGACAAGACCGTTCCTAGGGGTAATTTTTCGCGTAGAATCGATTGCGCGGTTGCCCGGGTTCCAAATCTCAAGCGGAGCGGAGTTAAAGTGGATCTCTTGAAAAATGAAATTAGGGGCAAAAGTACATTTTGCGTTCGAATATCGAGGATTTTGACAATGCCATCGTGTTCCTCGTGAAAAAATACATCGGATAGGGCCTTTGGGAAACGCCAAAAAAGATTACCCGTCGCGGGAGATTCGTCCATAGGAAATCCAATTTTGGCGTGCCGTGGCCTATGGCTCCGGTTGCCCCAGATTGTCCCAATAGAACTATTATATAGATATTTCGACAAGACCGTTCCTAGGGGTAATTTTTCGCGTAGAATCGTTTGCGCGGGTGCCCGGGTTCCAAATCTCAATCGGAGCAGAGTTAAAGTGGATCTCTTGAAAAATGAAATTAGGGGCAAAAGTACCTTTTGCGTTCGAATATCGAGGATTTTGACAATGCCATCGTGTTCCTCGTGAAAAAATACATCGGATAGGGCCTTTGGGAAACGCCAAAAAAGCTTACCCGTCGCGGGAGATTCGACCATAGGAAATCCGATTTTTGGCGTGCCCTGGCCTATGGCCCCGGCTGCCCCAGATTGTCCCAATAGAACTATTCTATAGATATTTCGACAAGACCGTTCCTAGGGGTAATTTTTCTCGTAGAATCGATTGCGCGGGTGCCCGGGTTCCAAATCTCAAGCGGAGCAGAGTTAAAGTGGATCTCTTGAAAAATGAAATTAGGGGCAAAAGTACCTTTTGCGTTCGAATATCGAGGATTTTGACAATGCCATCGTGTTCCTCGTGAAAAAATACATCGGATAGGGCCTTTAGGAATCGCCAAAAAAGCTTACCCGTCGCGGGAGATTCGACCATAGGAAATCCGATTTTTGGCGTGCCGTGGCCTATGGCCCCGGCTGCCCCAGATTGTCTCAATAGAACTATTCTATAGATATTTCGACAAGACCGTTCCTAGGGGTAATTTTTCGCGTAGAATCGATTGCGCGGGTGCCCGGGTTCCAAATCTCAAGCGGAGCAGAGTTAAAGTGGATCTCTTGAAAAATGAAATTAGGGCCAAAAGTACCTTTTGCGTTCGAATATCGAGAATTTTGACAATGCCATCGTGTTCCTCGTGAAAAAATACATCGGATAGGGCCTTTGGGAAACGCCAAAAAAGCTTACCCGTCGCGGGAGATTCGACCATAGGTAATCCGATTTTTGGCTTGCCGTGGCCTATGGCCCCGGCTGCCCCAGATTGTCCCAATAGAACTATTCTATAGATATTTCGACAAGACCGTTCCTAGGGGTAATTTTTCGCGTAGAATCGATTGCGCGGGTGCCCGGGTTCCAAATCTCAAGCGTAGCAGAGTTAAAGGGGATCTCTTGAAAAATGAAATTAGGGGCAAAAGTACCTTTTGCGTTCGAATATCGAGGATTTTGACAATGCCATCGTGTTCCTCGTGAAAAAATACATCGGATAGGGCCTTTGGGAAACGCCAAAAAAGATTACCCGTCGCGGGAGATTCGACCATAGGAAATCCGATTTTTGGCGTGCCGTGGCCTATGGCCCCGGCTGCCCCAGATTGTCCCAATAGAACTATTCTATAGATATTTCGACAAGACCGTTCCTAGGGGTAATTTTTCGCGTAGAATCGATTGCGCGGGTGCCCGGGTTCCAAATCTCAAGCGGAGCAGAGTTAAAGTGGATCTCTTGAAAAATGAAATTAGGGCCAAAAGTACCTTTTGCGTTCGAATATCGAGGATTTTGACAATGCCATCGTGTTCCTCGTGAAAAAATACATCGGATAGGGCCTTTGGGAAACGCCAAAAAAGATTACCCGTCGCGGGAGAATCGACCATAGGAAATTCGATTTTTGGCGTGCCGTGGCCTATGGCCCCGGTAGCCCCAGATTGTCCCAATAGAACTATTATATAGATATTTCGACAAGACCGTTCCTATGGGTAATTTTTCGCGTAGAATCGTTTGCGCGGGTGCCCGGGTTCCAAATCTCAATCGGAGCAGAGTTAAAGTGGATATCTTGAAAAATGAAATTAGGGGCAAAAGTACCTTTTGCGTTCGAATATCGAGGATTTTGACAATGCCATCGTGTTCCTCGTGAAAAAATACATCGGATAGGGCCTTTGGGAAACGCCAAAAAAGATTACCCGTCGCGGGAGATTCGACCATAGGAAATCCGATTTTTGGCTTGCCGTGGCCTATGGCCCCGGCTGCCCCAGATTGTCCCAATAGAACTATTCTGTAGATATTTCGACAAGACCGTTCCTAGGGGTAATTTTTCGCGTAGAATCGATTGCGCGGGTGCTCGGGTTCCAAATCTCAAGCGGAGCGGAGTAAAAGTGGACCTCTTGAAAAATGAAATTAGGGCTAAAAGTACCTTTTGCGTTCGAATATCGAGGATTTTGACAATGCCATCGTGTTCCTCGTGAAAAAATACATCGGATAGGGCCTTTGGGAAACGCCAAACGAGCTTACCCGTCGCGGGAGATTCGACCATAGGAAATCCGATTTTTGGCGTGCCGTGGCCTATGGCCCCGGCTGCCCCAGATTGTCCCAATAGAACTATTCTATAGATATTTCGACAAGACCGTTCCTAGGGGTAATTTTTCGCGTAGAATCGATTGCGCGGGTGCCCGGGTTCCAAATCTCAAGCGGAGCAGAGTTAAAGGGGATCTCTTGAAAAATGAAATTAGGGGCAAAAGTACCTTTTGCGTTCGAATATCGAGAATTTTGACAATGCCATCGTGTTCCTCGTGAAAAAATACATCGGATAGGGCCTTTGGGAAACGCCAAAAAAGCTTACCCGTCGCGGGAGATTCGACCATAGGAAATCCGATTTTTGGCGTGCCGTGGCCTATGGCCCCGGTTGCCCCAGATTGTCCCAATAGCACTATTATGTAGATATTTCGACAAGACCGTTCCTAGGGGTAATTTTTCGCGTAGAATCGATTGCGCGGTTGCCCGGGTTCCAAATCTCAAGCGGAGCGGAGTTAAAGTGGATCTCTTGAAAAATGAAATTAGGGGCAAAAGTACATTTTGCGTTCGAATATCGAGGATTTTGACAATGCCATCGTGTTCCTCGTGAAAAAATACATCGGATAGGGCCTTTGGGAAACGCCAAAAAAGATTACCCGTCGCGGGAGATTCGACCATAGGAAATCCGATTTTTGGCGTGCTGTGGCCTATGGCCCCGGTTGCCCCAGATTGTCCCAATAGAACTATTCTATAGATATTTCGACAAGACCGTTCCTAGGGGTAATTTTTCGCGTAGAATCGATTGCGCGGGTTCCCGGGTTCCAAATCTCAAGCGGAGCAGAGTTAAAGTGGATCTCTTGAAAAATGAAATTAGGGGCAAAAGTACCTTTTGCGTTCGAATATCGAGGATTTTGACAATGCCATCGTGTTCCTCGTGAAAAAATACATCGGATAGGGCCTTTGGGAAACGCCAAAAAAGCTTACCCGTAGCGGGAGATTCGACCATAGGAAATCCGATTTTTGGCGTGCCGTGGCCTATGGCCCCGGCTGCCCCAGATTGTCCCAATAGAACTATTCTATAGATATTTCGACAAGACCGTTCCTAGGGGTAATTTTTCGCGTAGAATCGATTGCGCGGGTGCCCGGGTTCCAAATCTCAAGCGCAGCAGAGTTAAAGTGGATCTCTTGAAAAATGAAATTAGGGCCAAAAGTACCTTTTGCGTTCGAATATCGAGGATTTTGACAATGCCATCGTGTTCCTCGTGAAAAAATACATCGGATAGGGCCTTTGGGAAACGCCAAAAAAGCTTACCCGTCGCGGGAGATTCGACCATAGGAAATCCGATTTTTGGCGTGCCGTGGCCTATGGCCCCGGCTGCCCCAGATTGTCCCAATAGAACTATTCTATAGATATTTCGACAAGACCGTTCCTAGGGGTAATTTTTCGCGTAGAATCGATTGCGCGGGTGCTCGGGTTCCAAATCTCAAGCGGAGCGGAGTTAAAGTGGATCTCTTGAAAAATGAAATTAGGGGCAAAAGTACCTTTTGCGTTCGAATATCGAGGATTTTGACAATGCCATCGTGTTCCTCGTGAAAAAATACATCGGATAGGGCATTTGGGAAACACCAAAAAAGCTTACCCGTCGCGAGAGATTCGACCATAGGAAATCCGATTTTTGGCGTGCCGTGGCCTATGGCCCCGACTGCCCCAGATTGTCCCAATAGAACTATTATATAGATATTTCGACAAGACCGTTCCTAGGGGTAATTTTTCGCGTAGAATCGATTGCGCGGGTGCCCGGGTTCCAAATCTCAAGCGGAGCAGAGTTAAAGTGGATCTCTTGAAAAATGAAATTAGGGGCAAAAGTACCTTTTGCGTTCGAATATCGAGAATTTTGACAATGCCATCGTGTTCCTCGTGAAAAAATACATCGGATAGGGCCTTTGGGAAACGCCAAAAAAGCTTACCCGTCGCGGGAGATTCGACCATAGGAAATCCGATTTTTGGCGTGCCGTGGCCTATGGCCCCGGTTGCCCCAGATTGTCCCAATAGCACTATTATGTAGATATTTCGACAAGACCGTTCCTAGGGGTAATTTTTCGCGTAGAATCGATTGCGCGGTTGCCCGGGTTCCAAATCTCAAGCGGAGCGGAGTTAAAGTGGATCTCTTGAAAAATGAAATTAGGGGCAAAAGTACATTTTGCGTTCGAATATCGAGGATTTTGACAATGCCATCGTGTTCCTCGTGAAAAAATACATCGGATAGGGCCTTTGGGAAACGCCAAAAAAGCTTACCCGTCGCGGGAGATTCGACCATAGGAAATCCGATTTTTGGCGTGCCGTGGCCTATGGCCCCGGCTGCCCCAGATTGTCTCAATAGAACTATTCTATAGATATTTCGACAAGACCGTTCCTAGGGGTAATTTTTCGCGTAGAATCGATTGCGCGGGTGCCCGGGTTCCAAATCTCAAGCGGAGCAGAGTTAAAGTGGATCTCTTGAAAAATGAAATTAGGGCCAAAAGTACCTTTTGCGTTCGAATATCGAGGATTTTGACAATGCCATCGTGTTCCTCGTGAAAAAATACATCGGATAGGGCCTTTGGGAAACGCCAAAAAAGCTTACCCGTCGCGGGAGATTCGACCATAGGAAATCCGATTTTTGGCGTGCCGTGGCCTATGGCTCCGGCTGCCCCAGATTGTCCCAATAGAACTATTCTATAGATATTTCGACAAGACCGTTCCTAGGGGTAATTTTTCGCGTAGAATCGATTGCGCGGGTGCCCGGGTTCCAAATCTCAAGCGGAGCAGAGTTAAAGTGGATCTCTTGAAAAATGAAATTAGGGCCAAAAGTACCTTTTGCGTTCGAATATCGAGGATTTTGACAATGCCATCGTGTTCCTCGTGAAAAAATACATCGGATAGGGCCTTTGGGAAACGCCAAAAAAGCTTACCCGTAGCGGGAGATTCGACCATAGGAAATCCGATTTTTCGCGTGCCGTGGCCTATGGCCCCGGCTGCCCCAGATTGTCCCAATAGAACTATTCTATAGATATTTCGACAAGACCGTTCCTAGGGGTAATTTTTCGCGTAGAATCGATTGCGCGGGTGCCCGGGTTCCAAATCTCAAGCGCAGCAGAGTTAAAGTGGATCTCTTGAAAAATGAAATTAGGGCCAAAAGTACCTTTTGCGTTCGAATATCGAGGATTTTGACAATGCCATCGTGTTCCTCGTGAAAAAATACATCGGATAGGGCCTTTGGGAAACGCCAAAAAAGCTTACCCGTAGCGGGAGATTCGACCATAGGAAATCCGATTTTTGGCGTGCCGCGGCCTATGGCCCCGGCTGCCCCAGATTGTCCCAATAGAACTATTCTATAGATATTTCGACAAGACCGTTCCTAGGGGTAATTTTTCGCGTAAAATCGATTGCGCGGGTGCCCGGGTTCCAAATCTCAAGCGCAGCAGAGTTAAAGTGGATCTCTTGAAAAATGAAATTAGGGCCAAAAGTACCTTTTGCGTTCGAATATCGAGGATTTTGACAATGCCATCGTGTTCCTCGTGAAAAAATACATCGGATAGGGCCTTTGGGAAACGCCAAAAAAGCTTACCCGTCGCGGGAGATTCGACCATAGGAAATCCGATTTTTGGCGTGCCGTGGCCTATGGCCCCGGCTGCCCCAGATTGTCCCAATAGAACTATTCTATAGATATTTCGACAAGACCGTTCCTAGGGGTAATTTTTCGCGTAGAATCGATTGCGCGGGTGCTCGGGTTCCAAATCTCAAGCGGAGCGGAGTAAAAGTGGATCTCTTGAAAAATGAAATTAGGGCCAAAAGTACCTTTTGCGTTCGAATATCGAGGATTTTGACATTGCCATCGTGTTCCTCGTGAAAAAATACATCGGATAGGGCCTTTGGGAAACGCCAAAAAAGCTTACCCGTCGCGGGAGATTCGACCATAGGAAATCCGATTTTTGGCGTGCCGTGGCCTATGGCCCCGGCTGCCCCAGATTGTCCCAATAGAACTATTCTATAGATATTTCGACAAGACCGTTCCTAGGGGTAATTTTTCGCGTAGAATCGATTGCGCGGGTGCCCGGGTTCCAAATCTCAAGCGGAGCAGAGTTAAAGTGGATCTCTTGAAAAATGAAATTAGGGCCAAAAGTACCTTTTGCGTTCGAATATCGAGGATTTTGACAATGCCATCGTGTTCCTCGTGAAAAAATACATCGGATAGGGCCTTTGGGAAACGCCAAAAAAGCTTACCCGTCGCGGGAGATTCGACCACAGGAAATCCGATTTTTGGCGTGCCGTGGCCTATGGCCCCGGCTGCCCCAGATTGTCCCAATAGAACTATTCTATAGATATTTCGACAAGACCGTTCCTAGGGGTAATTTTTCGCGTAGAATCGATTGCGCGGGTGCTCGGGTTCCAAATCTCAAGCGGAGCGGAGTAAAAGTGGATCTCTCGAAAAATGAAATTAGGGCCAAAAGTACCTTTTGCGTTCGAATATCGAGGATTTTGACAATGCCATCGTGTTCCTCGTGAAAAAATACATCGGATAGGGCCTTTGGGAAACGCCAAAAAAGCTTACCCGTCGCGGGAGATTCGACCATAGGAAATCCGACTTTTGGCGTGCCGTGGCCTATGGCCCCGGCTGCCCCAGATTGTCCCAATAGAACTATTCTATAGATATTTCGACAAGACCGTTCCTAGGAATAATTTTTCGCGTAGAATCGATTGCGCGGGTGCCCGGGTTCCAAATCTCAAGCGGAGCGGAGTTAAAGTGGATCTCTTGAAAAATGAAATTAGGGGCAAAAGTACCTTTTGCGTTCGAATATCGAGGATTTTGACAATGCCATCGTGTTCCTCGTGAAAAAATACATCGGATAGGGCCTTTGGGAAACGCCAAAAAAGCTTACCCGTCGCGGGAGATTCGACCATATGAAATCCGATTTTTGGCGTGCCGTGGCCTATGGCCCCGGCTGCCCCAGATTGTCCCAATAGAACTATTCTATAGATATTTCGACAAGACCGTTCCTAGGGGTAATTTTTCGCGTAGAATCGATTGCGCGGGTGCCCGGGTTCCAAATCTCAAGCGGAGCGGAGTTAAAGTGGATCTCTTGAAAAATGAAATTAGGGGCAAAAGTACCTTTTGCGTTCGAATATCGAGGATTTTGACAATGCCATGGTGTTTCTCGTGAAAAAATACACCGGATAAGGCCTTTGGGAAACGCCAAAAAAGATTACCCGTCGCGGGAGATTCGACCATAGGAAATCCGATATTTTGCGTGCCGTGGCCTATGGCCCCGGCTGCCCCAGATTGTCAGAATAGAACTATTCTATAGATATTTCGACAAGACCGTTCCTAGGAATAATTTTTCGCGTAGAATCGATTGCGCGGGTTCCAAATCTCAAGCGGAGCAGAGTTAAAGGGGATCTCTTGAAAAATGAAATTAGGGGCAAAAGTACCTTTTGCGTTCGAATATCGAGGATTTTGACAATGCCATCGTGTTCCTCGTGAAAAAATACATCGGATAGGGCCGTTGGGAAACGCCAAAAAAGCTTACCCGTCGCGGGAGATTCGACCATAGGAAATCCGATTTTTGGCGTGCCGTGGCCTATGGCCCCAGCTGCCCCAGATTGTCCCAATAGAACTATTCTATAGATATTCCGACAAGACCGTTCCTAGGGGTAATTTTTCGCGTAGAATCGATTGCGCGGGTGCCCGGGTTCCAAATCTCAATCGGAGCGGAGTTAAAGTGGATCTCTTGAAAAATGAAATTAGGGGCAAAAGTACCTTTTGCGTTCGAATATCGAGGATTTTGACAATGCCATCGTGTTCCTCGTGAAAAAATACATCGGATAGGGCCTTTGGGAAACGCCAAAAAAGATTACCCGTCGCGGGAGATTCGACCATAGGAAATCCAATTTTGGCGTGCCGTGGCCTATGGCCCCGGTTGCCCCAGATTGTCCCAATAGAACTATTATATAGATATTTCGACAAGACCGTTCCTAGGGATAATTTTTCGCGCAGAATCGATTGCGCGGGTGCCCGGGTTCCAAATCTCAAGCGGAGCAGAGTTAAAGTGGATCTCTTGAAAAATGAAATTCGGGGCAAAAGTACCTTTTGCGTTCGAATATCGAGAATTTTGACAATGCCATCGTGTTCCACGTGAAAAAATACATCAGATAGGGCCTTTGGGAAACGCCAAAAAAGATTACCCGTCGCGGGAGATTCGACCATAGGAAATCCGATTTTTGGCGTGCCGTGGCCTATGGCCCCGGTTGCCCCAGATTGTCCCAATAGAACTATTATATAGATATTTCGACAAGACCGTTCCTAGGGGTAATTTTTCGCATAGAATCGATTGCGCGGGTTCCAAATCTCAAGCGGAGCAGAGTTAAAGGGGATCTCTTGAAAAATGAAATTAGGGGCAAAAGTACCTTTTGCGGTCGAATATCGAGGATTTTGACAATGCCATCGTGTTCCTCGTGAAAAAATACATCGGATAGGGCCTTTGGGAAACGCCAAAAAAGATTACCCGTCGCGGGAGATTCGACCATAGGAAATCCGATTTTTGGCGTGCAGTGGCCTATGGCCCCGGTTGCCCCAGATTGTCCCAATAGAACTATTATATAGATATTTCGACAAGACCGTTCCTAGGGGTAATTTTTCGCGTAGAATCGATTGCGCGGGTGCCCGGGTTCCAAATCTCAATCGGAGCGGAGTTAAAGTGGATCTCTCGAAAAATGAAATTAGGGGCAAAAGTACCTTTTGCGTTCGAATATCGAGGATTTTGACAATGCCATCGTGTTCCTCGTGAAAAAATACATCGGATAGGGCCTTTGGGATACGCCAAAAAAGATTGCCCGTCGCGGGGGATTCGACCATAGGAAATCCGATTTTTTGCGTGCCGTGGCCTATGGCCCCGGTTGCCCCAGATTGTCCCAATAGAACTATTATATAGATATTTCGACAAGATCGTTCCTAGGGGTAATTTTTCGCGTAGAATCGATTGCGCGGGTTCCAAATCTCAAGCGGAGCAGAGTTAAAGGGGATCTCTTGAAAAATGAAATTAGGGGCAAAAGTACCTTTTGCGTTCGAATATCGAGGATTTTGACAATGCCATCGTGTTCCTCGTGAAAAAATACATCGGATAGGGCCGTTGGGAAACGCCAAAAAAGCTTACCCGTCGCGGGGGATTCGACCATAGGAAATCCGATTTTTGGCGTGCCGTGGCCTATGGCCCCGGCTGCCCCAGATTGTCCCAATAGAACTATTCTATAGATATTTCGACAAGACCGTTCCTAGGGGTAATTTTTCGCGTAGAATCGATTGCGCGGGTGCCCGGGTTCCAAATCTCAATCGGAGCGGAGTTAAAGTGGATCTCTTGAAAAATGAAATTAGGGGCAAAAGTACCTTTTGCGTTCGAATATCGAGGATTATGACAATGCCATCGTGTTCCTCGTGAAAAAATACATCGGATAGGGCCTTTGGGAAACGCCAAAAAAGATTACCCGTCGCGGGAGATTCGACCATAGGAAATCCGATTTTTTGCGTGCCGTGGCCTATGGCCCCGGTTGCCCCAGATTGTCCCAATAGAACTATTATATAGATATTTCGACAAGATCGTTCCTAGGGGTAATTTTTCGCGTAGAATCGATTGCGCGGGTGCCCGGGTTCCAAATCTCAAGCGGAGCGGAGTTAAAGTGGATCTCTTGAAAAATGAAATTAGGGGCAAAAGTACCTTTTGCGTTCGAATATCGAGGATTTTGACAATGCCATCGTGTTTCTCGTGAAAAAATACACCGGATAAGGCCTTTGGGAAACGCCAAAAAAGATTACCCGTCGCGGGAGATTCGACCATAGGAAATCCGATATTTTGCGTGCCGTGGCCTATGGCCCCGGCTGCCCCAGATTGTCAGAATAGAACTATTCTATAGATATTTCGACAAGACCGTTCCTAGGAATAATTTTTCGCGTAGAATCGATTGCGCGGGTTCCAAATCTCAAGCGGAGCAGAGTTAAAGGGGATCCCTTGAAAAATGAAATTAGGGGCAAAAGTACCTTTTGCGTTCGAATATCGAGAATTTTGACAATGCCATCGTGTTCCTCGTGAAAAAATACACCGGATAAGGCCTTTGGGAAACGCCAAAAAAGATTACCCGTCGCGGGAGATTCGACCATAGGAAATCCGATATTTTGCGTGCCGTGGCCTATGGCCCCGGCTGCCCCAGATTGTCAGAATAGAACTATTCTATAGATATTTCGACAAGACCGTTCCTAGGAATAATTTTTCGCGTAGAATCGATTGCGCGGGTTCCAAATCTCAAGCGGAGCAGAGTTAAAGGGGATCTCTTGAAAAATGAAATTAGGGGCAAAAGTACCTTTTGCGTTCGAATATCGAGGATTTTGACAATGCCATCGTGTTCCTCGTGAAAAAATACATCGGATAGGGCCTTTGGGAAACGCCAAAAAAGCTTACCCGTCGCGGGAGATTCGACCATAGGAAATCCGATTTTTGGCGTGCCGTGGCCTATGGCCCCGGCTGCCCCAGATTGTCCCAATAGAACTATTCTATAGATATTTCGACAAGACCGTTCCTAGAAATAATTTTTCGCGTAGAATCGATTGCGCGGGTTCCAAATCTCAAGCGGAGCAGAGTTAAAGGGGATCTCTTGAAAAATGAAATTAGGGGCAAAAGTACCTTTTGCGTTCGAATATCGAGAATTTTGACAATGCCATCGTGTTCCTCGTGAAAAAATACACCGGATAAGGCCTTTGGGAAACGCCAAAAAAGATTACCCGTCGCGGGAGATTCGACCATAGGAAATCCGATATTTTGCGTGCCGTGGCCTATGGCCCCGGCTGCCCCAGATTGTCAGAATAGAACTATTCTATAGATATTTCGACAAGACCGTTCCTAGGAATAATTTTTCGCGTAGAATCGATTGCGCGGGTTCCAAATCTCAAGCGGAGCAGAGTTAAAGGGGATCTCTTGAAAAATGAAATTAGGGGCAAAAGTACCTTTTGCGTTCGAATATCGAGGATTTTGACAATGCCATCGTGTTCCTCGTGAAAAAATACATCGGATAGGGCCGTTGGGAAACGCCAAAAAAGCTTACCCGTCGCGGGAGATTCGACCATAGGAAATCCGATTTTTGGCGTGCCGTGGCCTATGGCCCCGGCTGCCCCAGATTGTCCCAATAGAACTATTCTATAGATATTCCGACAAGACCGTTCCTAGGGGTAATTTTTCGCGTAGAATCGATTGCGCGGGTGCCCGGGTTCCAAATCTCAATCGGAGCGGAGTTAAAGTGGATCTCTTGAAAAATGAAATTAGGGGCAAAAGTACCTTTTGCGTTCGAATATCGAGGATTTTGACAATGACATCGTGTTCCTCGTGAAAAAATACATCGGATAGGGCCTTTGGGAAACGCCAAAAAAGATTACCCGTCGCGGGAGAATCGACCATAATAAATCCGATTTTTGGCGTGCCGTGGCCTATGGCCCCGGTTGCCCCAGATTGTCCCAATAGAACTATTATATAGATATTTCGACAAGACCGTTCCTATGGGTAATTTTTCGCGTAGAATCGTTTGCGCGGGTGCCCGGGTTCCAAATCTCAATCGGAGCAGAGTTAAAGTGGATCTCTTGAAAAATGAAATTAGGGGCAAAAGTACCTTTTGCGTTCGAATATCGAGGATTTTGACAATGCCATCGTGTTCCTCGTGAAAAAATACATCGGATAGGGCATTTGGGAAACACCAAAAAAGCTTACCCGTCGCGAGAGATTCGACCATAGGAAATCCGATTTTTGGCGTGCCGTGGCCTATGGCCCCGGCTGCCCCAGATTGTCCCAATAGAACTATTATATAGATATTTCGACAAGACCGTTCCTAGGGGTAATTTTTCGCGTAGAATCGATTGCGCGGGTGCCCGGGTTCCAAATCTCAAGCGGAGCAGAGTTAAAGAGGATCTCTTGAAAAATGAAATTAGGGGCAAAAGTACCTTTTGCGTTCGAATATCGAGGATTTTGACAATGCCATCGTGTTCCTCGTGAAAAAATACATCGGATAGGGCCTTTGGGAAACGCCAAAAAAGCTTACCCGTCGCGGGAGATTCGACCATAGGAAATCCGATTTTTGGCGTGCCGTGGCCTATGGTCCCGGCTGCCCCAGATTGTCCCAATAGAACTATTCTATAGATATTTCGACAAGACCGTTCCTAGCGGTAATTTTTCGCGTAGAATCGATTGCGCGGGTGCCCGGGTTCCAAATCTCAAGCGGAGCAGAGTTACAGTGGATCTCTTGAAAAATGGAATTAGGGGCAAAAGTACCTTTTGCGTTCGAATATCGAGAATTTTGACAATGCCATCGTGTTCCTCGTGAAAAAATACATCGGATAGGGCCTTTGGGAAACGCCAAAAAAGATTACCCGTCGCGGGAGATTCGACCATAGGAAATCCAATTTTGGCGTGCCGTGGCCTATGGCCCCGGTTGCCCCAGATTGTCCCAATAGAACTATTATATAGATATTTCGACAAGACCGTTCCTAGGGGTAATTTTTCGCATAGAATCGATTGCGCGGGTTCCAAATCTCAAGCGGAGCAGAGTTAAAGGGGATCTCTTGAAAAATGAAATTAGGGGCAAAAGTACCTTTTGCGTTCGAATATCGAGGATTTTGACAATGCCATCGTGTTCCTCGTGAAAAAATACATCGGATAGGGCCGTTGGGAAACGCCAAAAAAGCTTACCCGTCGCGGGAGATTCGACCATAGGAAATCCGATTTTTGGCGTGCCGTGGCCTATGGCCCCGGCTGCCCCAGATTGTCCCAATAGAACTATTCTATAGATATTTCGACAAGACCGTTCCTAGCGGTAATTTTTCGCGTAGAATCGATTGCGCGGGTGCCCGGGTTCCAAATCTCAAGCGGAGCAGAGTTACAGTGGATCTCTTGAAAAATGAAATTAGGGGCAAAAGTACCTTTTGCGTTCGAATATCGAGAATTTTGACAATGCCATCGTGTTCCTCGTGAAAAAATACATCGGATAGGGCCTTTGGGAAACGCCAAAAAAGATTACCCGTCGCGGGAGATTCGACCATAGGAAATCCAATTTTGGCGTGCCGTGGCCTATGGCCCCGGTTGCCCCAGATTGTCCCAATAGAACTATTATATAGATATTTCGACAAGACCGTTCCTAGGAATAATTTTTCGCGTAGAATCGATTGCGCGGGTTCCAAATCTCAAGCGGAGCAGAGTTAAAGGGGATCTCTTGAAAAATGAAATTAGGGGCAAAAGTACCTTTTGCGTTCGAATATCGAGGATTTTGACAATGCCATCGTGTTCCTCGTGAAAAAATACATCGGATAGGGCCGTTGGGAAACGCCAAAAAAGCTTACCCGTCGCGGGAGATTCGACCATAGGAAATCCGATTTTTGGCGTGCCGTGGCCTATGGCCCCGGCTGCCCCAGATTGTCCCAATAGAACTATTCTATAGATATTTCGACAAGACCGTTCCTAGGGGTAATTTTTCGCGTAGAATCGATTGCGCGGGTGCCCGGGTTCCAAATCTCAATCGGAGCGGAGTTAAAGTGGATCTCTTGAAAAATGAAATTAGGGGCAAAAGTACCTTTTGCGTTCGAATATCGAGGATTTTGACAATGCCATCGTGTTCCTCGTGAAAAAATACATCGGATAGGGCCTTTGGGAAACGCCAAAAAAGATTACCCGTCGCGGGAGATTCGACCATAGGAAATCCGATATATTGCGTGCCGTGGCCTATGGCCCCGGCTGCCCCAGATTGTCCCAATAGAACTATTCTATAGATATTTCGACAAGACCGTTCCTAGGAATAATTTTTCGCGTAGAATCGATTGCGCGGGTTCCAAATCTCAAGCGGAGCAGAGTTAAAGGGGATCTCTTGAAAAATGAAATTAGGGGCAAAAGTACCTTTTGCGTTCGAATATCGAGGATTATGACAATGCCATCGTGTTCCTCGTGAAAAAATACATCGGATAGGGCCTTTGGGAAACGCCAAAAAAGATTACCCGTCGCGGGAGATTCGACCATAGGAAATCCGATTTTTTGCGTGCCGTGGCCTATGGCCCCGGTTGCCCCAGATTGTCCCAATAGAACTATTATATAGATATTTCGACAAGATCGTTCCTAGGGGTAATTTTTCGCGTAGAATCGATTGCGCGGGTGCCCGGGTTCCAAATCTCAAGCGGAGCGGAGTTAAAGTGGATCTCTTGAAAAATGAAATTAGGGGCAAAAGTACCTTTTGCGTTCGAATATCGAGGATTTTGACAATGCCATCGTGTTTCTCGTGAAAAAATACACCGGATAAGGCCTTTGGGAAACGCCAAAAAAGATTACCCGTCGCGGGAGATTCGACCATAGGAAATCCGATATTTTGCGTGCCGTGGCCTATGGCCCCGGCTGCCCCAGATTGTCAGAATAGAACTATTCTATAGATATTTCGACAAGACCGTTCCTAGGAATAATTTTTCGCGTAGAATCGATTGCGCGGGTTCCAAATCTCAAGCGGAGCAGAGTTAAAGGGGATCCCTTGAAAAATGAAATTAGGGGCAAAAGTACCTTTTGCGTTCGAATATCGAGAATTTTGACAATGCCATCGTGTTCCTCGTGAAAAAATACACCGGATAAGGCCTTTGGGAAACGCCAAAAAAGATTACCCGTCGCGGGAGATTCGACCATAGGAAATCCGATATTTTGCGTGCCGTGGCCTATGGCCCCGGCTGCCCCAGATTGTCAGAATAGAACTATTCTATAGATATTTCGACAAGACCGTTCCTAGGAATAATTTTTCGCGTAGAATCGATTGCGCGGGTTCCAAATCTCAAGCGGAGCAGAGTTAAAGGGGATCTCTTGAAAAATGAAATTAGGGGCAAAAGTACCTTTTGCGTTCGAATATCGAGGATTTTGACAATGCCATCGTGTTCCTCGTGAAAAAATACATCGGATAGGGCCTTTGGGAAACGCCAAAAAAGCTTACCCGTCGCGGGAGATTCGACCATAGGAAATCCGATTTTTGGCGTGCCGTGGCCTATGGCCCCGGCTGCCCCAGATTGTCCCAATAGAACTATTCTATAGATATTTCGACAAGACCGTTCCTAGGAATAATTTTTCGCGTAGAATCGATTGCGCGGGTTCCAAATCTCAAGCGGAGCAGAGTTAAAGGGGATCTCTTGAAAAATGAAATTAGGGGCAAAAGTACCTTTTGCGTTCGAATATCGACGATTTTGACAATGCCATCGTGTTCCACGTGAAAAAATACATCAGATAGGGCCTTTGGGAAACGCCAAAAAAGATTACCCGTCGCGGGAGATTCGACCATAGGAAATCCGATTTTTGGCGTGCCGTGGCCTATGGCCCCGGTTGCCCCAGATTGTCCCAATAGAACTATTATATAGATATTTCGACAAGACCGTTCCTAGGAATAATTTTTCGCGTAGAATCGATTGCGCGGGTTCCAAATCTCAAGCGGAGCAGAGTTAAAGGGGATCTCTTGAAAAATGAAATTAGGGGCAAAAGTACCTTTTGCGTTCGAATATCGAGAATTTTGACAATGCCATCGTGTTCCACGTGAAAAAATACATCAGATAGGGCCTTTGGGAAACGCCAAAAAAGATTACCCGTCGCGGGAGATTCGACCATAGGAAATCCGATTTTTGGCGTGCCGTGGCCTATGGCCCCGGTTGCCCCAGATTGTCCCAATAGAACTATTATATAGATATTTCGACAAGACCGTTCCTAGGGGTAATTTTTCGCATAGAATCGATTGCGCGGGTTCCAAATCTCAAGCGGAGCAGAGTTAAAGGGGATCTCTTGAAAAATGAAATTAGGGGCAAAAGTACCTTTTGCGGTCGAATATCGAGGATTTTGACAATGCCATCGTGTTCCTCGTGAAAAAATACATCGGATAGGGCCTTTGGGAAACGCCAAAAAAGATTACCCGTCGCGGGAGATTCGACCATAGGAAATCCGATTTTTGGCGTGCAGTGGCCTATGGCCCCGGTTGCCCCAGATTGTCCCAATAGAACTATTATATAGATATTTCGACAAGACCGTTCCTAGGGGTAATTTTTCGCGTAGAATCGATTGCGCGGGTGCCCGGGTTCCAAATCTCAATCGGAGCGGAGTTAAAGTGGATCTCTTGAAAAATGAAATTAGGGGCAAAAGTACCTTTTGCGTTCGAATATCGAGGATTTTGACAATGCCATCGTGTTCCTCGTGAAAAAATACATCGGATAGGGCCTTTGGGATACGCCAAAAAAGATTCCCCGTCGCGGGGGATTCGACCATAGGAAATCCGATTTTTTGCGTGCCGTGGCCTATGGCCCCGGTTGCCCCAGATTGTCCCAATAGAACTATTATATAGATATTTCGACAAGACCGTTCCTAGGGGTAATTTTTCGCATAGAATCGATTGCGCGGGTTCCAAATCTCAAGCGGAGCAGAGTTAAAGGGGATCTCTTGAAAAATGAAATTAGGGGCAAAAGTACCTTTTGCGTTCGAATATCGAGGATTTTGACAATGCCATCGTGTTCCTCGTGAAAAAATACATCGGATAGGGCCGTTGGGAAACGCCAAAAAAGCTTACCCGTCGCGGGGGATTCGACCATAGGAAATCCGATTTTTGGCGTGCCGTGGCCTATGGCCCCGGCTGCCCCAGATTGTCCCAATAGAACTATTCTATAGATATTTCGACAAGACCGTTCCTAGGGGTAATTTTTCGCGTAGAATCGATTGCGCGGGTGCCCGGGTTCCAAATCTCAATCGGAGCGGAGTTAAAGTGGATCTCTTGAAAAATGAAATTAGGGGCAAAAGTACCTTTTGCGTTCGAATATCGAGGATTTTGACAATGCCATCGTGTTCCTCGTGAAAAAATACATCGGATAGGGCCTTTGGGAAACGCCAAAAAAGATTACCCGTCGCGGGAGATTCGACCATAGGAAATCCGATTTTTTGCGTGCCGTGGCCTATGGCCCCGGTTGCCCCAGATTGTCCCAATAGAACTATTATATAGATATTTCGACAAGATCGTTCCTAGGGGTAATTTTTCGCGTAGAATCGATTGCGCGGGTGCCCGGGTTCCAAATCTCAAGCGGAGCGGAGTTAAAGTGGATCTCTTGAAAAATGAAATTAGGGGCAAAAGTACCTTTTGCGTTCGAATATCGAGGATTTTGACAATGCCATCGTGTTTCTCGTGAAAAAATACACCGGATAAGGCCTTTGGGAAACGCCAAAAAAGATTACCCGTCGCGGGAGATTCGACCATAGGAAATCCGATATTTTGCGTGCCGTGGCCTATGGCCCCGGCTGCCCCAGATTGTCAGAATAGAACTATTCTATAGATATTTCGACAAGACCGTTCCTAGGAATAATTTTTCGCGTAGAATCGATTGCGCGGGTTCCAAATCTCAAGCGGAGCAGAGTTAAAGGGGATCCCTTGAAAAATGAAATTAGGGGCAAAAGTACCTTTTGCGTTCGAATATCGAGAATTTTGACAATGCCATCGTGTTCCTCGTGAAAAAATACACCGGATAAGGCCTTTGGGAAACGCCAAAAAAGATTACCCGTCGCGGGAGATTCGACCATAGGAAATCCGATATTTTGCGTGCCGTGGCCTATGGCCCCGGCTGCCCCAGATTGTCAGAATAGAACTATTCTATAGATATTTCGACAAGACCGTTCCTAGGAATAATTTTTCGCGTAGAATCGATTGCGCGGGTTCCAAATCTCAAGCGGAGCAGAGTTAAAGGGGATCTCTTGAAAAATGAAATTAGGGGCAAAAGTACCTTTTGCGTTCGAATATCGAGGATTTTGACAATGCCATCGTGTTCCTCGTAAAAAAATACATCGGATAGGGCCGTTGGGAAACGCCAAAAAAGCTTACCCGTCGCGGGAGATTCGACCATAGGAAATCCGATTTTTGGCGTGCCGTGGCCTATGGCCCCGGCTGCCCCAGATTGTCCCAATAGAACTATTCTATAGATATTCCGACAAGACCGTTCCTAGGGGTAATTTTTCGCGTAGAATCGATTGCGCGGGTGCCCGGGTTCCAAATCTCAATCGGAGCGGAGTTAAAGTGGATCTCTTGAAAAATGAAATTAGGGGCAAAAGTACCTTTTGCGTTCGAATATCGAGGATTTTGACAATGACATCGTGTTCCTCGTGAAAAAATACATCGGATAGGGCCTTTGGGAAACGCCAAAAAAGATTACCCGTCGCGGGAGAATCGACCATAGGAAATCCGATTTTTGGCGTGCCGTGGCCTATGGCCCCGGTTGCCCCAGATTGTCCCAATAGAACTATTATATAGATATTTCGACAAGACCGTTCCTATGGGTAATTTTTCGCGTAGAATCGATTGCGCGGGTGCCCGGGTTCCAAATCTCAAGCGGAGCGGAGTTAAAGTGGATCTCTTGAAAAATGAAATTAGGGGCAAAAGTAACTTTTGCGTTCGAATATCGAGGATTTTGACAATGCCATCGTGTTTCTCGTGAAAAAATACACCGGATAAGGCCTTTGGGAAACGCCAAAAAAGATTACCCGTCGCGGGAGATTCGACCATAGGAAATCCGATATTTTGCGTGCCGTGGCCTATGGCCCCGGCTGCCCCAGATTGTCAGAATAGAACTATTCTATAGATATTTCGACAAGACCGTTCCTAGGAATAATTTTTCGCGTAGAATCGATTGCGCGGGTTCCAAATCTCAAGCGGAGCAGAGTTAAAGGGGATCCCTTGAAAAATGAAATTAGGGGCAAAAGTACCTTTTGCGTTCGAATATCGAGAATTTTGACAATGCCATCGTGTTCCTCGTGAAAAAATACACCGGATAAGGCCTTTGGGAAACGCCAAAAAAGATTACCCGTCGCGGGAGATTCGACCATAGGAAATCCGATATTTTGCGTGCCGTGGCCTATGGCCCCGGCTGCCCCAGATTGTCAGAATAGAACTATTCTATAGATATTTCGACAAGACCGTTCCTAGGAATAATTCTTCGCGTAGAATCGATTGCGCGGGTTCCAAATCTCAAGCGGAGCAGAGTTAAAGGGGATCTCTTGAAAAATGAAATTAGGGGCAAAAGTACCTTTTGCGTTCGAATATCGAGGATTTTGACAATGCCATCGTGTTCCTCGTGAAAAAATACATCGGATAGGGCCGTTGGGAAACGCCAAAAAAGCTTACCCGTCGCGGGAGATTCGACCATAGGAAATCCGATTTTTGGCGTGCCGTGGCCTATGGCCCCGGCTGCCCCAGATTGTCCCAATAGAACTATTCTATAGATATTCCGACAAGACCGTTCCTAGGGGTAATTTTTCGCGTAGAATCGATTGCGCGGGTGCCCGGGTTCCAAATCTCAATCGGAGCGGAGTTAAAGTGGATCTCTTGAAAAATGAAATTAGGCGCAAAAGTACCTTTTGCGTTCGAATATCGAGGATTTTGACAATGACATCGTGTTCCTCGTGAAAAAATACATCGGATAGGGCCTTTGGGAAACGCCAAAAAAGATTACCCGTCGCGGGAGAATCGACCATAGGAAATCCGATTTTTGGCGTGCCGTGGCCTATGGCCCCGGTTGCCCCAGATTGTCCCAATAGAACTATTATATAGATATTTCGACAAGACCGTTCCTAGGGGTAATTTTTCGCATAGAATCGATTGCGCGGGTTCCAAATCTCAAGCGGAGCAGAGTTAAAGGGGATCTCTTGAAAAATGAAATTAGGGGCAAAAGTACCTTTTGCGTTCGAATATCGAGGATTTTGACAATGCCATCGTGTTCCTCGTGAAAAAATACATCGGATAGGGCCGTTGGGAAACGCCAAAAAAGCTTACCCGTCGCGGGAGATTCGACCATAGGAAATCCGATTTTTGGCGTGCCGTGGCCTATGGCCCCGGCTGCCCCAGATTGTCCCAATAGAACTATTCTATAGATATTTCGACAAGACCGTTCCTAGGGGTAATTTTTCGCGTAGAATCGATTGCGCGGGTTCCAAATCTCAATCGGAGCAGAGTTAAAGTGGATCTCTTGAAAAATGAAATTAGGGGCAAAAGTACCTTTTGCGTTCGAATATCGAGGATTTTGACAATGCCATCGTGTTCCTCGTGAAAAAATACATCGGATAGGGCCTTTGGGAAACACCAAAAAAGCTTACCCGTCGCGGGAGATTCGACCATAGGAAATCCGATTTTTGGCGTGCCGTGGCCTATGGTCCCGGCTGCCCCAGATTGTCCCAATAGAACTATTCTATAGATATTTCGACAAGACCGTTCCTAGCGGTAATTTTTCGCGTAGAATCGATTGCGCGGGTGCCCGGGTTCCAAATCTCAAGCGGAGCAGAGTTACAGTGGATCTCTTGAAAAATGAAATTAGGGGCAAAAGTACCTTTTGCGTTCGAATATCGAGAATTTTGACAATGCCATCGTGTTCCTCGTGAAAAAATACATCGGATAGGGCCTTTGGGAAACGCCAAAAAAGATTACCCGTCGCGGGAGATTCGACCATAGGAAATCCAATTTTGGCGTGCCGTGGCCTATGGCCCCGGTTGCCCCAGATTGTCCCAATAGAACTATTATATAGATATTTCGACAAGACCGTTCCTAGGAATAATTTTTCGCGTAGAATCGATTGCGCGGGTTCCAAATCTCAAGCGGAGCAGAGTTAAAGGGGATCTCTTGAAAAATGAAATTAGGGGCAAAAGTACCTTTTGCGTTCGAATATCGACGATTTTGACAATGCCATCGTGTTCCACGTGAAAAAATACATCAGATAGGGCCTTTGGGAAACGCCAAAAAAGATTACCCGTCGCGGGAGATTCGACCATAGGAAATCCGATTTTTTGCGTGCCGTGGCCTATGGCCCCGGTTGCCCCAGATTGTCCCAATAGAACTATTACATAGATATTTCGACAAGATCGTTCCTAGGGGTAATTTTTCGCGTAGAATCGATTGCGCGGGTGCCCGGGTTCCAAATCTCAAGCGGAGCGGAGTTAAAGTGGATCTCTTGAAAAATGAAATTAGGGGCAAAAGTACCTTTTGCGTTCGAATATCGAGGATATTGACAATGCCATCGTGTTTCTCGTGAAAAAATACACCGGATAAGGCCTTTGGGAAACGCCAAAAAAGATTACCCGTCGCGGGAGATTCGACCATATGAAATCCGATATATTGCGTGCCGTGGCCTATGGCCCCGGCTGCCCCAGATTGTCCCAATAGAACTATTCTATAGATATTTCGACAAGACCGTTCCTAGGAATAATTTTTCGCGTAGAATCGATTGCGCGGGTGCCCGGGTTCCAAATCTCAATCGGAGCGGAGTTAAAGTGGATCTCATGAAAAATGAAATTAGGGGCAAAAGTACCTTTTGCGTTCGAATATCGAGGATTTTGACAATGCCATCGTGTTCCTCGTGAAAAAATACATCGGATAGGGCTTTTGGGAAACGCCAAAAAAGATTACCCGTCGCGGGAGATTCGACCATATGAAATCCGATTTTTTGCGTGCCGTGGCCTATGGCCCCGGTTGCCCCAGATTGTCCCAATAGAACTATTATATAGATATTTCGACAAGATCGTTCCTAGGGGTAATTTTTCGCGTAGAATCGATTGCGCGGGTGCCCGGGTTCCAAATCTCAAGCGGAGCGGAGTTAAAGTGGATCTCTTGAAAAATGAAATTAGGGGAAAAAGTACCTTTTGCGTTCGAATATCGAGGATTTTGACAATGCCATCGTGTTTCTCGTGAAAAAATACACCGGATAAGGCCTTTGGGAAACGCCAAAAAAGATTACCCGTCGCGGGAGATTCGACCATAGGAAATCCGATATTTTGCGTGCCGTGGCGTATGGCCCCGGCTGCCCCAGATTGTCCCAATAGAACTATTCTATAGATATTTCGACAAGACCGTTCCTAGGAATAATTTTTCGCGTAGAATCGATTGCGCGGGTGCCCGGGTTCCAAATCTCAATCGGAGCGGAGTTAAAGTGGATCTCTTGAAAAATGAAATTAGGGGCAAAAGTACCTTTTGCGTTCGAATATCGAGGATTTTGACAATGACATCGTGTTCCTCGTGAAAAAATACATCGGATAGGGCCTTTGGGAAACGCCAAAAAAGATTACCCGTCGCGGGAGATTCGACCATAGGAAATCCGATATATTGCGTGCCGTGGCCTATGGCCCCGGCTGCCCCAGATTGTCCCAATAGAACTATTCTATAGATATTTCGACAAGACCGTTCCTAGAAATAATTTTTCGCGTAGAATCGATTGCGCGGGTTCCAAATCTCAATCGGAGCAGAGTTAAAGTGGATCTCTTGAAAAATGAAATTAGGGGCAAAAGTACCTTTTGCGTTCGAATATCGAGGATTTTGACAATGCCATCGTGTTCCTCGTGAAAAAATACATCGGATAGGGCCTTTGGGAAACGCCAAAAAAGCTTACCCGTCGCGGGAGATTCGACCATAGGAAATCCGATTTTTGGCGTGCCGTGGCCTATGGTCCCGGCTGCCCCAGATTGTCCCAATAGAACTATTCTATAGATATTTCGACAAGACCGTTCCTAGCGGTAATTTTTCGCGTAGAATCGATTGCGCGGGTGCCCGGGTTCCAAATCTCAAGCGGAGCAGAGTTACAGTGGATCTCTTGAAAAATGAAATTAGGGGCAAAAGTACCTTTTGCGTTCGAATATCGAGAATTTTGACAATGCCATCGTGTTCCTCGTGAAAAAATACATCGGATAGGGCCTTTGGGAAACGCCAAAAAAGATTACCCGTCGCGGGAGATTCGACCATAGGAAATCCAATTTTGGCGTGCCGTGGCCTATGGCCCCGGTTGCCCCAGATTGTCCCAATAGAACTATTATATAGATATTTCGACAAGACCGTTCCTAGGAATAATTTTTCGCGTAGAATCGATTGCGCGGGTTCCAAATCTCAAGCGGAGCAGAGTTAAAGGGGATCTCTTGAAAAATGAAATTAGGGGCAAAAGTACCTTTTGCGTTCGAATATCGACGATTTTGACAATGCCATCGTGTTCCACGTGAAAAAATACATCAGATAGGGCCTTTGGGAAACGCCAAAAAAGATTACCCGTCGCGGGAGATTCGACCATAGGAAATCCGATTTTTTGCGTGCCGTGGCCTATGGCCCCGGTTGCCCCAGATTGTCCCAATAGAACTATTACATAGATATTTCGACAAGATCGTTCCTAGGGGTAATTTTTCGCGTAGAATCGATTGCGCGGGTGCCCGGGTTCCAAATCTCAAGCGGAGCGGAGTTAAAGTGGATCTCTTGAAAAATGAAATTAGGGGCAAAAGTACCTTTTGCGTTCGAATATCGAGGATTTTGACAATGCCATCGTGTTTCTCGTGAAAAAATACACCGGATAAGGCCTTTGGGAAACGCCAAAAAAGATTACCCGTCGCGGGAGATTCGACCATATGAAATCCGATATATTGCGTGCCGTGGCCTATGGCCCCGGCTGCCCCAGATTGTCCCAATAGAACTATTCTATAGATATTTCGACAAGACCGTTCCTAGGAATAATTTTTCGCGTAGAATCGATTGCGCGGGTGCCCGGGTTCCAAATCTCAATCGGAGCGGAGTTAAAGTGGATCTCATGAAAAATGAAATTAGGGGCAAAAGTACCTTTTGCGTTCGAATATCGAGGATTTTGACAATGCCATCGTGTTCCTCGTGAAAAAATACATCGGATAGGGCTTTTGGGAAACGCCAAAAAAGATTACCCGTCGCGGGAGATTCGACCATATGAAATCCGATTTTTTGCGTGCCGTGGCCTATGGCCCCGGTTGCCCCAGATTGTCCCAATAGAACTATTATATAGATATTTCGACAAGATCGTTCCTAGGGGTAATTTTTCGCGTAGAATCGATTGCGCGGGTGCCCGGGTTCCAAATCTCAAGCGGAGCGGAGTTAAAGTGGATCTCTTGAAAAATGAAATTAGGGGAAAAAGTACCTTTTGCGTTCGAATATCGAGGATTTTGACAATGCCATCGTGTTTCTCGTGAAAAAATACACCGGATAAGGCCTTTGGGAAACGCCAAAAAAGATTACCCGTCGCGGGAGATTCGACCATAGGAAATCCGATATTTTGCGTGCCGTGGCCTATGGCCCCGGCTGCCCCAGATTGTCCCAATAGAACTATTCTATAGATATTTCGACAAGACCGTTCCTAGGAATAATTTTTCGCGTAGAATCGATTGAGCGGGTGCCCGGGTTCCAAATCTCAAGCGGAGCGGAGTTAAAGTGGATCTCTTGAAAAATGAAATTAGGGGCAAAAGTACCTTTTGCGTTCGAATATCGAGGATTTTGACAATGCCATCGTGTTCCTCGTGAAAAAATACATCGGATAGGGCCTTTGGGAAACGTCAAAAAAGATTACCCGTCGCGGGAGATTCGACCATAGGAAATCCGATTTTTGGCGTGCCGTGGCCTATGGCCCCGGTTGCCCCAGATTGTCCCAATAGAACTATTATATAGATATTTCGACAAGACCGTTCCTAGGGGTAATTTTTCGCGTAGAATCGATTGCGCGGGTTCCCGGGTTCCAAATCTCAAGCGGAGCAGAGTTAATGTGGATCTCTTGAAAAATGAAATTAGGGGCAAAAGTACCTTTTGCGTTCGAATATCGAGGATTTTGACAATGCCATCGTGTTCCTCGTGAAAAAATACATGGGATAGGGCCTTTGGGAAACGCCAAAAAAGATTACCCGTCGCGGGAGATTCGACCATAGGAAATCCGATTTTTGGCGTGCCGTGGCCTATGGCCCCGGCTGCCCCAGATTGTCCCAATAGAACTATTCTATAGATATTTCGACAAGACCGTTCCTAGGGGTAATTTTTCGCGTAGAATCGATTGCGCGGGTGCCCGGGTTCCAAATCTCAAGCGGAGCGGAGTTAAAGTGGATCTCTTGAAAAATGAAATTAGGGGCAAAAGTACCTTTTGCGTTCGAATATCGAGAATTTTGACAATGCCATCGTGTTCCTCGTGAAAAAATACATCGGATAGGGCCTTTGGGAAACGCCAAAAAAGATTACCCGTCGCGGGAGATTCGACCATAGGAAATCCGATATTTTGCGTGCCGTGGCCTATGGCCCCGGCTGCCCCAGATTGTCAGAATAGAACTATTCTATAGATATTTCGACAAGACCGTTCCTAGGAATAATTTTTCGCGTAGAATCGATTGCGCGGGTTCCAAATCTCAAGCGGAGCAGAGTTAAAGGGGATCTCTTGAAAAATGAAATTAGGGGCAAAAGTACCTTTTGCGTTCGAATATCGAGGATTTTGACAATGCCATCGTGTTCCTCGTGAAAAAATACATCGGATAGGGCCGTTGGGAAACGCCAAAAAAGCTTACCCGTCGCGGGAGATTCGACCATAGGAAATCCGATTTTTGGCGTGCCGTGGCCTATGGCCCCGGCTGCCCCAGATTGTCCCAATAGAACTGTTCTATAGATATTTCGACAAGACCGTTCCTAGGGGTAATTTTTCGCGTAGAATCGATTGCGCGGGTGCCCGGGTTCCAAATCTCAATCGGAGCGGAGTTAAAGTGGATCTCTTGAAAAATGAAATTAGGGGCAAAAGTACCTTTTGCGTTCGAATATCGAGGATTTTGACAATGCCATCGTGTTTCTCGTGAAAAAATACACCGGATAAGGCCTTTGGGAAACGCCAAAAAAGATTACCCGTCGCGGGAGATTCGACCATATGAAATCCGATATATTGCGTGCCGTGGCCTATGGCCCCGGCTGCCCCAGATTGTCCCAATAGAACTATTCTATAGATATTTCGACAAGACCGTTCCTAGGAATAATTTTTCGCGTAGAATCGATTGAGCGGGTGCCCGGGTTCCAAATCTCAAGCGGAGCAGAGTTAATGTGGATCTCTTGAAAAATGAAATTAGGGGCAAAAGTACCTTTTGCGTTCGAATATCGAGGATTTTGACAATGCCATCGTGTTCCTCGTGAAAAAATACATGGGATAGGGCCTTTGGGAAACGCCAAAAAAGATTACCCGTCGCGGGAGATTCGACCATAGGAAATCCGATTTTTGGCGTGCCGTGGCCTATGGCCCCGGCTGCCCCAGATTGTCCCAATAGAACTATTCTATAGATATTTCGACAAGACCGTTCCTAGGGGTAATTTTTCGCGTAGAATCGATTGCGCGGGTGCCCGGGTTCCAAATCTCAAGCGGAGCGGAGTTAAAGTGGATCTCTTGAAAAATGAAATTAGGGGCAAAAGTACCTTTTGCGTTCGAATATCGAGAATTTTGACAATGCCATCGTGTTCCTCGTGAAAAAATACATCGGATAGGGCCTTTGGGAAACGCCAAAAAAGATTACCCGTCGCGGGAGATTCGACCATAGGAAATCCGATATTTTGCGTGCCGTGGCCTATGGCCCCGGCTGCCCCAGATTGTCAGAATAGAACTATTCTATAGATATTTCGACAAGACCGTTCCTAGGAATAATTTTTCGCGTAGAATCGATTGCGCGGGTTCCAAATCTCAAGCGGAGCAGAGTTAAAGGGGATCTCTTGAAAAATGAAATTAGGGGCAAAAGTACCTTTTGCGTTCGAATATCGAGGATTTTGACAATGCCATCGTGTTCCTCGTGAAAAAATACATCGGATAGGGCCGTTGGGAAACGCCAAAAAAGCTTACCCGTCGCGGGAGATTCGACCATAGGAAATCCGATTTTTGGCGTGCCGTGGCCTATGGCCCCGGCTGCCCCAGATTGTCCCAATAGAACTGTTCTATAGATATTTCGACAAGACCGTTCCTAGGGGTAATTTTTCGCGTAGAATCGATTGCGCGGGTGCCCGGGTTCCAAATCTCAATCGGAGCGGAGTTAAAGTGGATCTCTTGAAAAATGAAATTAGGGGCAAAAGTACCTTTTGCGTTCGAATATCGAGGATTTTGACAATGCCATCGTGTTTCTCGTGAAAAAATACACCGGATAAGGCCTTTGGGAAACGCCAAAAAAGATTACCCGTCGCGGGAGATTCGACCATATGAAATCCGATATATTGCGTGCCGTGGCCTATGGCCCCGGCTGCCCCAGATTGTCCCAATAGAACTATTCTATAGATATTTCGACAAGACCGTTCCTAGGAATAATTTTTCGCGTAGAATCGATTGAGCGGGTGCCCGGGTTCCAAATCTCAAGCGGAGCGGAGTTAAAGTGGATCTCTTGAAAAATGAAATTAGGGGCAAAAGTACCTTTTGCGTTCGAATATCGAGGATTTTGACAATGCCATCGTGTTCCTCGTGAAAAAATACATCGGATAGGGCCGTTGGGAAACGCCAAAAAAGCTTACCCGTCGCGGGAGATTCGACCATAGGAAATCCGATTTTTGGCGTGCCGTGGCCTATGGCCCCGGCTGCCCCAGATTGTCCCAATAGAACTATTCTATAGATATTTCGACAAGACCGTTCCTAGGGGTAATTTTTCGCGTAGAATCGATTGCGCGGGTGCCCGGGTTCCAAATCTCAATCGGAGCGGAGTTAAAGTGGATCTCTTGAAAAATGAAATTAGGGGCAAAAGTACCTTTTGCGTTCGAATATCGACGATTTTGACAATGCCATCGTGTTCCTCGTGAAAAAATACATCGGATAGGGCCTTTGGGAAACGCCAAAAAAGATTACCCGTCACGGGAGATTCGACCATAGGAAATCCGATTTTTTGCGTGCCGTGGCCTATGGCCCCGGTTGTCCCAGATTGTCCCAATAGAACTATTACATAGATATTTCGACAAGATCGTTCCTAGGGGTAATTTTTCGCGTAGAATCGATTGCGCGGGTGCCCGGGTTCCAAATCTCAAGCGGAGCGGAGTTAAAGTGGATCTCTTGAAAAATGAAATTAGGGGCAAAAGTACCTTTTGCGTTCGAATATCGAGGATTTTGACAATGCCATCGTGTTTCTCGTGAAAAAATACACCGGATAAGGCCTTTGGGAAACGCCAAAAAAGATTACCCGTCGCGGGAGATTCGACCATAGGAAATCCGATATTTTGCGTGCCGTGGCCTATGGCCCCGGCTGCCCCAGATTGTCCCAATAGAACTATTCTATAGATATTTCGACAAGACCGTTCCTAGGAATAATTTTTCGCGTAGAATCGATTGAGCGGGTGCCCGGGTTCCAAATCTCAAGCGGAGCGGAGTTAAAGTGGATCTCTTGAAAAATGAAATTAGGGGCAAAAGTACCTTTTGCGTTCGAATATCGAGGATTTTGACAATGCCATCGTGTTCCTCGTGAAAAAATACATCGGATAGGGCCTTTGGGAAACGTCAAAAAAGATTACCCGTCGCGGGAGATTCGACCATAGGAAATCCGATTTTTGGCGTGCCGTGGCCTATGGCCCCGGTTGCCCCAGATTGTCCCAATAGAACTATTATATAGATATTTCGACAAGACCGTTCCTAGGGGTAATTTTTCGCGTAGAATCGATTGCGCGGGTTCCCGGGTTCCAAATCTCAAGCGGAGCAGAGTTAATGTGGATCTCTTGAAAAATGAAATTAGGGGCAAAAGTACCTTTTGCGTTCGAATATCGAGGATTTTGACAATGCCATCGTGTTCCTCGTGAAAAAATACATGGGATAGGGCCTTTGGGAAACGCCAAAAAAGATTACCCGTCGCGGGAGATTCGACCATAGGAAATCCGATTTTTGGCGTGCCGTGGCCTATGGCCCCGGCTGCCCCAGATTGTCCCAATAGAACTATTCTATAGATATTTCGACAAGTCCGTTCCTAGGGGTAATTTTTCGCGTAGAATCGATTGCGCGGGTGCCCGGGTTCCAAATCTCAAGCGGAGCAGAGTTAAAGTGGATCTCTTGAAAAATGAAATTAGGGGTAAAAGTACCTTTTGCGTTCGAATATCGAGAATTTTGACAATGCCATCGTGTTCCTCGTGAAAAAATACATCAGATAGGGCCTTTGGGAAACGCCAAAAAAGATTACCCGTCGCGGGAGATTCGACCATAGGAAATCCGATTTTTGGCGTGCCGTGGCCTATGGCCCCGGTTGCCCCAGATTGTCCCAATAGAACTATTTATTGAAGATCGCCTGCGTTCGAATCGCGCGGTTTAACCCGCGCTACACGGATCGCCCGTCTACGGTGGCGACACCTCGCGTTCTCTGCCGTTTCATCGTCATTGCGAAGGAGACCAACGTCGGGTTCGGATCTCGCAGAGCTTCACCTCGCATACGAGCTTATATCTATTTTTACTGTATTCGAATTTATTACTTCCCTGTAGCAACCTAAGTACCAGTTGGTGCAAATAAACATCCGTTATTTACGCTAACCTCTTTAACAGGTTATGGGCCCAGGGTCACGAAAATAAAAAGTGAATTCAGGAAGGCAATTATCACGTAAGTGCGAAGTGTTAGTCTGAGAGTACCGTCGGAATTTATTCTCCTACTCCTCGAAGTGTCGAAATCTTGAAAACAAGGAAAAATGGCCACGACGAATACGGTCCGTATCGAACTCTTAAACAAGGAAAATTACGACACTTGGAGGATTCAGATGGAAGCAATCCTCGTCAAAAACGACGCTTGGGCATACGTAAGCGGGGAGAAGATCAGACCCACGATCACCGCTGAAAATGTGACATCAGCGGAAGAGGCGAGAAAATGGGATAGCGAGGACAAAAAGGCTAAATCTGACATCATCCTAGCGATCAAACCGTCGGAGTTAAAACAAATCAAGACGTGCAATACTTCGAGAGAAGTTTGGCTGAAGTTGAGGACAATATACCATTCCACCGGTCCCGCACGGAAAGCGACGTTGCTCAAGCAACTGACGCTACACAAGATGGACGAAAACGCAGACGTGCGCGACCATCTACAAAAGTTCTTCGATACGATCGATAAATTGAGTGAGATGGATATAGAAATAAATCCAGATCTGTTAACAGTGATGTTATTGTACAGTTTACCACCGACTTTCGAAAATTTTCGTGTCGCGATAGAATCACGCGATGAATTGCCGAGTCCCGAGGCTCTGCGCATCAAAATAAAAGAAGAATACGACGCACGGAAAAACGAAACGCGCGACAGCGGACCGAACGCGATGTTCGTAAAAAGACAGTCGAGTAAACGCCAGAATTCGTATCGGAAACCTGGAATCGATTCGAAAGAAAGATCGAAAAGTGACGATAAACGAAAAACCGAACGGAAATCCGAAACTTTCAAGTACAAGTGCCATCGATGTCGAAAAATCGGTCATAAGGCAATCGATTGTACTGAATCGATAAAACAGAGTGATAACGCGAACGCGGCCGACGATGGAAGTTCGCGCGCGCGTGCGGAATACTCGCTCGCTACCGAAACATTCGGAGCGAACAATACGGGACGCGAGGAAAGATGGTGTTTAGATAGCGGTTGCACGACTCATATGGGAAACGACGAAACCGATTTCGTGAATATCGAAAAATCGAACGTTGGAAATGTGAAACTCGCGAGTGAAACGGCCACAACACCGGTTCGAGGAAAGGGAACTATATCTCTAGTCGCGGAAATTAACGGAAACCCAACAAACTTGAAAGTGCGCGATGTGTTGTGCGTACCGGAATTACGTAAGAGTTTACTCTCCGTCGGAAAAATCGCGGATCGGGGTCACGTGATAATTTTTGATAAAACAAAAGCCGAAATCATCGATAAAAATTGGAACACGATTTTAACCGCCGATCGTATAAACGGACTATATTATTTGCGCGAGAGAAACGACGAATCGAGCGCAAACGTAGTAACCAACGACGGAACCCGTCCAAGAAACGTAACTGAAGAATGGCATAGAAAAATGGGTCATTTGAATATGAAAGATCTTGTGAAGTGCAGTCAAAACGGTACAGTGCGCGGAATAAACTTCGAAAAACAAAACGAGACTTTCGACTGCGAAATATGTCAACTTGGAAAAATGACTAGAACATCATTTCCAAAGAAATCAACAAGAATTTCGAAGCCACTGGAAATAATACACAGCGACATCTGTGGTCCCATGCGCGTGGAATCCAACGGAAGAGCCAGATACATCGTCACATTTATCGACGATTATTCGCGATGGTGTGTGATACGTTTACTTAAACGAAAAGATGAAGTTCTCGACGCGTTCAAAGAATTCAAGGCTTATTCTGAAAATCAAGTCGGAAGAAAAATCAAGTTCCTGCAAACGGACAACGGTAAGGAATACCGGAATAAGGAATTTGACTCCTTTTTGAAGACGAACGGCATCGGGCGACGGCTCACGGTTACTCACACGCCCGAACAAAACGGAGTCGCGGAAAGAAGAAACCGTACGCTAATGGATATGACTAGATATCTCCTGCTCCAATCATCGCTCCCGTCTTCATTCTGGGGCGAAGCTATCAATACCGCGAATTATATTCGTAACAGATGCCCATCGAGCAGCCTAGGCGGAAAAACGGCTTACGAAAAATGGACAAGAAAAACACCGGACGTGAGTTATTTCAAGGAATTCGGATCTCTGGTCTATACACTAAATCGTGAACCGACGAAAGGTAAGCTTGAATTACGATCTAAGAAAGGCGTACTCGTCGGGTATTCAGACGAATCAAAAGCATACCGTGTATGGATACCAGAGGAGAAACGAATAGACATCACACGTGACGTGAGATTCGTAGGAACACCAAGAATTCCACCGAATATCAAGGACTACGAAGAAATTTCAATTCAAGAAACCGAAGAATCACCGGAAAGAAATATCGAACTTCCCCTCGGAAATAAGCAAGATCACGATCCTGCGGACGAAATTGAAATCGAGGAAGATCACGACCACGAGGAACATCACGACAACGAGGAAGAGGAAGAAGTTCAAGACGACGAACCCCCGAGAAGAAGCCGTGGAAGACCTCGCATCATAAGGACCGGCCTCAGGGGGAGACCTAGAAAGGAATACAACGTCACAAATTACACCGAAGGAAGCGAAGACACCGAAAACATCGAGAAAACCGTCTGTTTAGCCGAAATACCGCTCGAACAAGCTTTGCGTGGACCTCACGCGGAAGAGTGGTATCAGGCAATAGCATCGGAAATGAAATCGATTATCAAGAATGACACCTGGAAAATCATCGATAGACCTGAAAATCAGAAAGTAATCGGTAGTAGAGTCGTACTACGAAATAAGTATAAACACGATGGTTCCGTAGATCGAAGAAAAGCTCGCATCGTCGCGAGAGGATTCGCGCAAAGACCGGGAGTGGATTTTAGTGAAACATTCGCACCCGTAGCAAGGATCGGATCAATTCGAACGATTATAGCACTGGCTGCGGAAAACGGGATGAACGTAAATCAATTTGATATAACGACTGCATACCTCAACGGTATACTCGAAGAGAAAATTTTAATGGAAGTTCCCAAATACACAGCCAAGGCATTAGAAACAATCGTGCATAACGAGCCCGCGAATAGTGAAATTCGAACGAAAGCATCGAACATGCTACGCGAACTAGAGAAAGGCGGAAAAGTGTGTAAGTTGAGCAAGGCACTCTACGGCTTACGTCAAGCGGGACGATGCTGGAATACGAGGCTCAACGAAGAGCTTCTCAAGTTCGGCACAAAGAAATCATCCGCGGACCCGTGTGTGTATTCCAAAGGAAGTGGAAATAATTTGCTTCTTATTTCGGTTTATGTGGACGACATCCTTGTTGCGTCGAAAGACATGAACGCGATCGAAGAGTTCGGAAAACATATGTCAAGAGTGTTCGAAATCAAGAACCTCGGACCGGTCAAATATTGTCTCGGGATGGAGTTCGTGCAAAAGAAGGACGAAATCACAATAAGTCAGACCGGATACATCAGAGACATTCTCGATCGCTTCGGAATGTCCGAGTCCAAACCAGTGACAACACCATTGGAACCTGGGAACAGACTAGAAAGAAAAAGGGACCTGAAAAACGAAGAAAACAGTTCTATTCCATATCGCGAACTGATCGGAGCACTCACGTACCTCGCCGTATGCAGCCGACCGGATATCGCATACGCGGTGAGCTACCTAAGCCAATTTAACTGCTGTTTTGACAACAGTCATTGGACAGCAGCAAAGCGAGTGCTGAGATATATCCAAGGAACGAGAAATCTAGGACTCAGATTCACGAAGACCGGAAAACCACTGGAAGGCTTTGTGGACGCCGATTGGGCTAATTGTCCAGACGACAGGAAATCGTATACGGGGTATGCATTCCTCCTGGCCGGATGCCCCATCTCCTGGGAGGCCAGGAAACAGAACACCGTAGCACTGTCATCCACCGAAGCCGAGTACATGGCCCTGTCGGAGGCGACAAAGGAGGCCATGCATCTACAACGATTCCTCGAGGATGTAGGATTCGACGAAGCAGCAAAGATCAACTTGCTTTGTGACAACAACGGCGCTCGGAAGTTGGCGGAAAACCCTGTTTTCCATAATCGCACAAAGCATATCGACGTCCGTCATCATTACGTTCGGGAAGTCCTGGAGAGCGGAAGAATATCCATCCAGCACACATCAACGGAAGAGATGGCTGCGGACATCCTCACCAAAGGACTGTCCAGACCGAAATACATGAAGTGTTTGAATCTTCTTGGAGTTTCGATTATCGAAATGTCCACGACGAGACATTCGTGAATCGAGGGGGCGTATTGAAGATCGCCTGCGTTCGAATCGCGCGGTTTAACCCGCGATTCACGGATCGCCCGTCTACGGTGGCGACACCTCGCGTTCTCTGCCGTTTCATCGTCATTGCGAAGGAGACCAACGTCGGGTTCGGATCTCGCAGAGCTTCACCTCGCATACGAGCTTATATCTATTTTTACTGTATTCGAATTTATTACTTCCCTGTAGCAACCTAAGTACCAGTTGGTGCAAATAAACATCCGTTATTTACGCTAACCTCTTTAACACTATTCTATAGATATTTCGACAAGACCGTTCCTATGGGTAATTTTTCGCGTAGAATCGATTGCGCGGGTGCTCGGGTTCCAAATCTCAAGCGGAGCGGAGTAAAAGTGGATCTCTTGAAAAATGAAATTAGGGCCAAAAGTACCTTTTGCGTTCGAATATCGAGGATTTTGACAATGCCATCGTGTTCCTCGTGAAAAAATACATCGGATAGGGCCTTTGGGAAACGCCAAAAAAGCTTACCCGTCGCGGGAGATTCGACCATATGAAATCCGATTTTTGGCGGGCCGTGGCCTATGGCCCCGGCTGCCCCAGATTGTCCCAATAGAACTATTCTATAGATATTTCGACAAGACCGTTCCTAGGGGTAATTTTTCGCGTAGAATCGATTGCGCGGGTGCCCGGGTTCCAAATCTCAAGCGGAGCGGAGTTAAAGTGGATCTCTTGAAAAATGAAATTAGGGGAAATAGTACCTTTTGCGTTCGAATATCGAGGATTTTGACAATGCCATCGTGTTTCTCGTGAAAAAATACACCGGATAAGGCCTTTGGGAAACGCCAAAAAAGATTACCCGTCGCGGGAGATTCGACCATATGAAATCCGATATATTGCGTGCCGTGGCCTATGGCCCCGGCTGCCCCAGATTGTCCCAATAGAACTATTCTATAGATATTTCGACAAGACCGTTCCTAGGAATAATTTTTCGCGTAGAATCGATTGCGCGGGTGCCCGGGTTCCAAATCTCAAGCGGAGCGGAGTTAAAGTGGATCTCTTGAAAAATGAAATTAGGGGCAAAAGTACCTTTTGCGTTCGAATATCGAGGATGTTGACAATGCCATCGTGTTTCTCGTGAAAAAATACACCGGATAAGGCCTTTGGGAAACGCCAAAAAAGATTACCCGTCGCGGGAGATTCGACCATATGAAATCCGATATATTGCGTGCCGTGGCCTATGGCCCCGGCTGCCCCAGATTGTCCCAATAGAACTATTCTATAGATATTTCGACAAGACCGTTTCTAGGAATAATTTTTCGCGTAGAATCGATTGAGCGGGTGCCCGGGTTCCAAATCTCAAGCGGAG